>ML810823.1:85093-104058 GCA_009831015.1 Picea engelmannii
AGGAAGATGGCGTGGACAATATGGTGTTTTGACCGACTCAAAAATTATGCAAAGATATGAAGATGCAATCTTTCATTTCGATGAAAGCTATGCTACGAGAAGGAGAAAACATTTATCATTCCCATATGCACAATGTCCCAAAACATATTAAACTCATCAATATCAATCATGCAATTTCGCTACTTCAAATGCAAAGATACCCCCAATGTAATATAAAGCAAGAAAATAAATCTTTTTGTTTCAAAAAATTCACTAAAAGCAATAATGAACTTTCTTAAAACAACAAAACCCAAACTAAAAGTTTTCTTTTAAAGCGAACTATTCAGAAGAAATCTGATCTTTCCCTAAACAATTCTGAAGAAAACACACACTTTGTAATTGAAAGACACTCAAAGCAAGAGACTAATCCTTCAAAACCAAACAAAGAAAAAGTGGCTAAAAGCAACTCAAATGATATCAAGTAGACTGTAAATAGATCAATATAGGCTCCAAAAGTTCAATCCAGCTATTCAAAGCAAAACTGGGCATAAAAAATGATAAGATCCAATCCAAAAACTTTCACAAACAAGTTTGCAGGCTGGCAGTATATTACAGTGCGAGAATTAAGAATTCTCGCAGGCTAGACATAGGTTGACTGTGAGGTGTTCACACTGGACTACACAGTAGGGTGCGAACTCAGATGATTCTTGCAAGTGGATAAAGGGCACAGTGCGAGAACGCCTGTAAACACAAAATTTGGAATAGGACAAAAAATTTTGAGTGAACTTTCAAATCCAGAGAGTCTTGGTGGATCTCCCACAGACTCAGAGAACAGAAAACAAGCAATCAAAGCAAGGGAAACTAGACTAACTAGGAAACAATCCAGTTCTAGGTTTGTTCCCCAGTGGAGTCGCCAATTTTGTTATTGGATAAATCCATAAGTGCGGACACAAACCGATCTCCCTAGATCCACCTAGATCTAGAACAAAACAGGACAGAATATATCGCTTTCCCTAGATCTAACTATTGAATTAAATTGGAAGTGAGAAGAAGATATGTACCTTGTAATCGCTTCCTTGGTCTCTGTTGTTCCTTGCTTCGCTCTAGCACTCTTGTGCGGTCAAGATCAAAATAGCACAAACCAACCAAAGTGAAAGCAAATAATATATCCAATAGCTAATCTATACATATGATCAAGGAGTTATGTAATAAAGTAGATCTAACTTTATGGGAAAGAAACATATTACTGTATCATATTAATTGAAAGAGAAACTTACAACCATTGCCTTGATGTCGCAAGGTTCCTTCCTACTGTCCTTCGTTCCCCACACACTTCTTGCTCCAAAGATTCTGAAACCATAGATCTGATAGCTACTCACAATCTATCTTAACAAAGAAAATCTCAAAGCCACTCTAAGCAAGCTAATAATTCCAAGCCAAAGAACCCCTTCTCCATGATAGCTCCTCTCCTTTTATAAGTTGAAGAGGATAAGGTGAGGAGGTTAGGATGATCCCACTAAATCATGAAAGCGAGTAAGATCCAAAGCATTCGGATGCCACCTCACCATGGAAGTTTCTCCTTCTAGAATATTCGAGAAAACGCTCATTTTTCCCACATGCTGGCATTCTCGCACCCTAGCTATAGTGCAACCTGCGAACTGTTCGCACCCTGGCTATAGTGCAACCTGTGAGAATTGGTCATTCTCGCACCCTGCCTATATAGCAACCTGTGAACATCCCTTTTTATAAGGTTTTTACATAGGAAAATGCAACTTCTTTTCTCAGGAAAAGTTCTTCTCCCTTCTCTCTTTAGGAACTCAGGCCACTGTGACCCCTCCAAAGGCAACATATAGGTTTATGTCATTAACGATCATAGGGATGATGAAAATAATGTGTAACACCATTTCACCGAATTTTCCCTCAAATGCCAATCTCATTACCTTCCCGACCAGAGACCCGTAGTTTCTTCATCTGGAGAAAATTTATTCTTCATTACACCAGAAACCATTGATCAGATGATGCAGATACCCAGATCCGAATCCACCTCACCTTTCAACCTTGAAATCATCACAAAACTCTACCAGAAATTTTCATTCCCCCAAAGAGCTCATATTTTTGAACTTTTTCTCCCACAGGCCACTCAACTCCCCACTACAAATCCCCTATATCCTTCATCCCTATTCTCAGTGAAGGGAAACCAGGTCATCTCGTCGCTTTGTGCCCTGCTTGGGAATTTTTCAGATCAATGGGTTGATGAACCCATATTGGGTTTTCTATCCATCTTCTCCACACATGAGAGACCCACCACTTAGTTCAACTGCAACACCTTCTTGGCAGATAACATTCATGAGAAATTATCAAATTTCACCACAGAAGGCATGTTCCAGTATTCCTCAATACTGGCTTACATGTTCATATTCTTTCAAGTGGACAAATTCTCCTTTTCAAAGTAGAAGATGCACAAGGATGGGAGGCCATAGGCGGTGACAACATGGACTTCACTACTCAGACACAACTCTATAGAATTCAGCTTCAAACAATTTATCGAGCAGTTTTACCATCCCGTGGTGAGCATACTCAGTGGCAGACCTGAGCCAAGAATAAATGAGGAAATTAAGAGGATCTTACACCTTTCAAACCTTGCAAAAATGGGAGGCTGGTACCTATACCAGGACCACATAGAGATCAGAGTGTATGGGTGAGAATTGGCTCCATACAATTTACCCAAGTGTTTTCCCATAAGGATATTTTCCTTGGAGTACATAAGGCAGAAGATCAATTCAAATGACATACATTTTGTGTCTCTAAAAAAGAAGCAACAACTTATGATCAAAGGGAAAATAGGATCATTCATATGTAATAGCTGAGGCACCGGGGAGGAAACATATAGACTGTTAAGGGAAATGAAGTTTTTTTTTAGATTCATATGGCATTATGACCCCTGCGGGATAATTTCAGAGATGAGAGTTAAGAATAAGAATATTCCATATGTCCACAAATCCAGGCCTGAGATAGAGAAGTTCGCCAACCATACAGAATGGGAGCCAAACACTCTGGTTCAGATAGAGCAGTAGAACCTTTCGGTCACTATCTCACAAACAAATACACCACAGGCTCCCAAGGAGAAAAGGGACAGGAAGGACATTTCACCTTCCATTACTGGAGTATTGTCCGAAGAGTTCCAATTACACACCAAGAGGCCAAAAACCAGTCAGGCACCTGACACGGCTAGTGAAAAGGGAATTCAATCCACTACAACTATGGAGGTTGATCAGTCGCTCCTTAGTACAAGCAGCAAAAAAATCATGACTATAGTATTTCCCAAGAAGCCTACAGATACTCCACTAGCCAACCAGCCGAGAAAAATAAGACCGAAATTGAGTATTTTTGAGAAGTATGATCTGATCAAAAATAAAAATCAGATGCTGACCAACAACATGTATGCTCAGATCTGGAAGAAAACATCAAATGCACAACACAGACTGTTGTCTGCATTCGACAGTGAGAAGGGTAGAACGCACATGGAGTTTATGCAAGCACAGGTGCTAGACCCGAAAGTAATCACCGATTACAAAAGGGCAACATTTGAATTCTAGACTAAAGATGTGCATCCAGCTGATCAAATGGATCTACACAGTAAAACTAGAGAAATGGTTTTCTCCACATTGGCACATGCTTCTACTGCTACCTCCAAGTTACAAGTATCTCTAAACAATGTCTAGACGCAGCTGAAGTTAGAAAAAATATCATCCTTTGCCAAGGATAACAGGATTAAGATGTTGGAGGAACTGGTCCTCAAGATCGGATATGATCCCTCGAATGTGAAAGCAGTCGAGGAGATGCTAAAAAATAAAAATGCTGATATAGCATCTCCGAGGAAATAGTTGAAACTACCACCAACAGAAGATTCACAGGCGAAGGAAATAATGGAGACAAAAGGGGAAAAGGATGAGATGCTCAGGCTCATCATGGAGCAGAATGCACATTTGAAGGAAATGAAAGCAGCATTGGAAAAACTAGTGAAAGAGAAGGAGTAGTCAGAGCCCATGGAGGTCATTCCATTGAGTGCAGTTCCACTCACAAGAGTGAGCACAACGTCTGTAGCATAAATTACCTCGGAAACTCCACTGACAGCCCTGGAGAAGACTGTTGAACTGGATAAATCCATGGAAGAAATGAATTTGCAAGAGACAGAGATTAGCAGACTCAAAAATGATATTGAGAACCTTCAGGAACTCAAGTCTTCTTACCAAACTAGCTACTCCAAGGAAAAACAAACATCAGACCAACTCAAACAAGAATTGCAACAGCTTCAGAAGAAAACAGTGGCAGGCAAAACACTTGTTGAGGTCAAGGAAAGTGTCTGGATGGACATCACCAAGTCCATGAATGAAATATGGCCAATGATACAAAATCATGTTTGAGTAAAATGAGTTGGTGCAATGAAGTCAACAAGCTATTGAAAATATAAGAGCAGAACTGGGAGAGATGCCCACAGAAGCTGCTGAGATCATCAAATTTCTAAATTCCAAAACCAGAGAGTAGCTAGAGGAGTTGAAAATAGATAATAGAACAGATACCATCCTTGAGGTTTAAGAGGGTCCTTACCAAGAGAGGACTGATGCTACAACTAGAGGAAAAGGTCCAGACCATGGACGTAGGAGTGCAAAGATTTTTCAGCAAGATCGAAACTCTACAGAAGAAAGGCCTTCCTGGTATGAGAGTTATAAATGACAAGTTAATGACGCTTGCCGATTACAAAAAGAAACTAGCCACTGTGGCTAAGGATAGTTCAAAATTCTCAGGAATACAAGGCAGTTTCACGGGCAAGGCATTCTTAGATGATTTATAGTTAGACATCAGTATACATCATGAGATCCGGTACATCTTCATCATCAAGCCAACTTTCACCTAGTACACAGAGATGGATGAAGTATACCAAAGATTACTCAAATTCAGCGTTCCCAGTCACCTTCGATAGGAAGAGCTTTGCAATCTGATCTAGTAGTCGATGAGGTGTCCAATCCTAGTCAGCTATCCAGTCAGACGAGGTTGTGTAGAGGCCTCACCAATGGTTCACCCCAGAAATCAGCATCAAGTTTCAACACGTCATCAAGCAGTTTCCTAAATTTTGTATCTTGTTAAGTTAGTTAGCTCAATTTAGATTTTCCACGTCCTGATATTTAATGATAGGGTCATATGTAATTTTGATTATAAATACTTCAAACTTTGAAGTACTGAGGGTTGATCTTTACGCCCTGCAAGCTACAAGACTATAATCTTTATCAAGAGATATTCCATTAATACAAAGAGACATTTTCACAGGATTCTCGCGTGTTATTCATTGGTGATGTTTTTCTCTTCTATGTTGAATGTTCTTCTAACTCAGTTGTCATATTGTTTTTCCAATATAATCTTTTAAAAGTAACGCATGTTGCAGGATTTATCTTTGTATACCCTATTTTACGACTTTGAAAGGTTTTAATGTTTATCTTCTGATATTATAGTGAAAAAATTCTTTACTTTAATTGATATTCTTATCTCTTCTTCTATTCATCACTTTAATGTTAAAGAATCCAACGAATGCATTATCTTGCCCTATGAAAGAATCTTTTTGTTTCTGGTTTAGATTTCTATATTTATAATACAGACCCCATAGCCCAATGGATGCATAAAGCCCCTTCAGCCAACTTAACAAAAACAACAAACCAATCAATATTATTTTATATAACTAGCCTAATATATTAAAGTCAAAACATAGTTAAATCATACAGAGAGATCCCTCTCTGAAACTGGTAGGTCTAGATTCCAATTTCGAAGTGGTTGGATAAAGTTACCTCTTGTAAATTTCTTCTACCCTGACAACCTCTGGGAATTTACAGGGCGTTAACAAATTTCATTTTGTCCCATTAATTAGTGTTAATTTCAATTTGTTGATGTTTCATGAATGTCGTTAAGGCATGAATGGGCTTCCACGAGGAATGAAAAGTTACCCGATGCAATTCAGTAGATTTCCATACGATGAGCACCTACAAATAGTTCATATGTTTGATCCAACGCATATCGGGAAGAACATAACATAATTGTTATGGTGAATATTAGATGGAAGGACTGAAAAAGAGAGAATTGGAAAGATATGTTGTGACATCCAAGAAGCTAATCATGCATTGCAAAGTGTTATTATTAATTCTAATGGTGATGGTCATGAATAAAATACTAGTCTTCCTTGGTTATTGACGAAGCAACAGAGCAATATTGTAAAAGAGGTCATTTGAAAAATTAGGTTTCCGACGAGGTTTTCGTCAAACATACAAAATATCATAACAAAAAAAAGTGATTTTGGTGGGGTTAAAACACATGACTGGCATACATTCATTAAGGTAATTAGTAGGTTATAATATATTTCCTTATTGGTATGCATTTTTTGGAAACAAATAATAACTATTTGTTTTTTGTTATAGTATGTTCTACCTTTATCTCTCCCAAACGACTTTGACAATAACATAAAAAAAAATATTTATGTACTTGGCAAATACATGAGGTAAGTATTGTTTATAAGGAAAATGTACTTCTTATGTGATTTGTAGCGAAACTTATTGACATGTTATGTTTTATCTACAAATTTATGTATGCTTTGATATTATTTTATTGCATTGACATTTGTAGGTGGCTATCATCAAAAGAAATCCATAAAGAAGATATAAGGTATTGGAAGAGAGAAATTCCCCAACTAATGTGTCAAATGCAATAGTATCTACCTCCAGCATTTTCAATGCACAATAACACTACCTCATACACCAATTTGAGGAGATTGAATTATGTGGACCAGTACACACAAGGTCGATGTGGATGGTGGAGAGGCAGTTGAAGTCACTGAAGGCCTTTGTTAGACAAAGAGCACGTCCGGAGGGTTCTATGGTTGAGGGATATATGGTATATCAATGCATGGAGTATATTAGTCAATATCTACCTAAATTAGTAGAAAATTAGCAGAAAATATGAATGTGCCTCGCATTTGGCATCTCGACTCCATCAACAAATTTGAAGGGGAAGTCCTATTGGGGAAAGCTAACATGAGGACTGTGAAAGGTAATTATTAGATGTTGACGTAGATTTAATATATTACACATTTATTAAATTATTCCTTTATTAACAATAGCTAATTAATGATATTAAATTGTTATGCTATCATATAGTTTCTCGAGAGTGGGATGCTTTACATTTATACATTGAAAACAACCTTGATTGGATGGAGCATTGGATAGAATATACTAAAGAATACTTTGGTAGGTTATCATGGGAAGGAGTGAGTAAGATGATTAAAACAACACATTTTCATTGAGATCAATTTCCTGATCTTACATCAAGGGAAGTTGATTTAGCCTTTGGTTTAAAAGATAAACAGGCAAGTAAAATTTTATACCCACACTTTCCTAGTTTTTTCCCAATTTTTCAATGTATTTGGTTTGTTTAATTTATGAAATATATATTTACTAACTCCTATATGAGGTTTATTAATTGGCAATGTATTTTTTACTTGTTTTCCATGTTGCAATTGAAACATCACAAGGCTATGTGGTGTAATGGTCGTAAATTTCGTATCAAAATGTTGGATGATAAGATGAAAACCTCGGATTGTGGGATAACTGCAGTGTTTAAAGTCACCAACATTTCATCTAGAAGTGACATAAATCTGGAAGAAACTGAGAATAGGTACTATGGGCATTTGGAGGATATAATTGAGTGTGATTTTAATTCCTTTAAAATAGTTTTGTTTGAGGTTAAATGGTACAATCTACGGATGCATGAACATGATCTTGAAAGAACTGTTACTGAGCATGATAATGGATTTACCATGGTTAATACAAGGGCATTTGGACTGGGTGCAGAGCCTTATGTTCTTCCAAGTCAACGTGAGAAAGTATTTTACTTAGAGGTACCTGGTAAAGCAGTTTGGTCATACGTTGTTAGATATGATCCAAGAGGAAGACCAGTAAAGTATAATCATGTAGCTAAGGATGAAGATAATAACGAGGAAGAAGATCATGATTATGCAGATCAAGAGCATGTGGCTCATGTAGTCTATGAGTTAGATGAAGAAGTTGATCATCCAAATGTAGGATACGATGATGTAATTGACGACATCGATAATTATATTAGAGAAAATGACGTTGATGATGATGTTGATATGAATGAGCCTTTGACCAATATCTATTCTGAACCAGATATTGATACAGATATTGAGATGGATGAAGAAGAAGATGACTATTATTTAATTGTTGAAAAGAAGAGGTGTGTGTTTATATATTTTATATGATCTTTATATGTTTTTATTTTGTATAATATAGTATATGATACATGTTCTTTAGAATTTCAAATTAGGTAATATGGGGAAATTGANTGTGAGGGGGGGGGGGTGGCATAATTAGAGCTTCCACCTTCATGTGGTTGCCCCTGTTTGGTAGAGAATGAACTATTCTCTAAACCAAGAGGAGATCTGCACGACTACGCCTAATCATACCAACGATGTAGGTATGTCCATCATCAATTCATCATGTAAATCATAAACCCTAATTTAGTGGAGTCATCTATTTGTTCCCAGTGAATGGATGCATTGTTGTTGACATGGAATGGGACAACACAAGTACCTTCTTAATTTTCTTCCTTCACTTGATGTGGGTCTGGTCATTCCTAGCCTTGAATTGAAAGTTTCCCCTAGTCTTAGTCATTACCCATTATGACACGTGTCACCCAACGATCATTAGATCACAAGGTTGGAGGCATATGGGCATTGGGATCATGAGGCTTTATAAACCTACAGTAACAAGAGACATTAATTGAACTTTGACTATATTGAAAGGTGTGTGCAATTAAAAATACTAACAACCCAAAACTAAAAGGGATCAATACACAGACTATCAATGAGTGGTGATCTAGCCATGGTGTGTAGGAAGAATCCTAGCACCTTCAAAATTATCATTCTCCAAATATCTTATACAAATTTTACAAGGAAATTGTACTAGGACTAGACACGGTCAACAGTGACCTCTGAATGGGGACAACGTTGAAATTTTTTCAAACTGTTTCTGTATGCATTGAAATTTGACATGGATAGAGTATTCACATGCCTTAATGATATGGGAGGGTTTCTAGACTCAAATTTGACTCACACACCCACTTTCTTCCATCATCAATTCATCATGTAAACCATAAACCCTAATTTAGTGGAGTCATCGATTTGTCGGGTTTTAGTGTTCCCAGTGAATGGATGCATTGTTGTTGACATGGAATGGGAAAACACATGTTCAACTTCTTAATTTTATTTCTTCACTTGATGTGGGCCTGGTCATTCCTAGCCTTGAATTGAAAGTTTCCCCTAGTCTTAGTCATCCCCTTCAATGTGAAGTTACCCCTGAAGTTAGAATCATCTTCATCATTAGTAGAAGGATGATTAGGGTGATTTCATTGATAAAAAGAATATTGACATTCTGAGTGACATGGTGCATAATATGCATTCAATTTTTTTTACATAACAATTACAATAATTTGAGCATATAATGGAAAATAATGTTAAAATATATGGAAGAAGGTTTTTAAATGGAAACATTATTTGTGATTTTTTTTTTTTTACCAAAACAAATTATTTTTCTTCATTGCTACCATCATAACCCTTTCCATCAACATATTCCCCATTATAATTAGATTCATTGTTTCCTTCAATTTTATCTTTATCATTATGCCAATCACCATTAATGAATCCTTAATGGATCCAATATTGAAACTTAGAGTAGTAGAATGATATTATCTTTAGTGAAGATTTGATATAGATGCAATGCATCACCTCCATTCACCATTATCTGCAAAAAATGGGATTTCATTAAACATTATATCATTCAACAGTAAATAGACCTTATAAAAAAACAAAAAACCCTTTCTCACCCATTTATGTACCATGTCTTTATTAAACTTGAAATGAAAATCTATGTGCATTGCTCATTATTCCTACAAAAACAAAGTTTTTGAGAGTAAAGTTGGGAGCCCTCCCATTGCTGCACACAACCATAGGTCGAAGCTCGCCCATTGTTGCACACGACCATAGTTGGGAGTCATAGTGTGTTAGGAGGAGCCCGCCCATTACTGTCATCAATTTGGAGATCACTATGCATGCGACCAAGGAGATCATTGTGCAGGGAGGAGGGCACACAGAGGGCACACTATGCAGGGCACACTATGTAGGGCACATTGTGTATGGAGGAGAGGGCACGCGAAGGGCACTGAGTCGAGGGCACACAGAGGAGATACACTGTGAGAGACATGAGTCGAGGGCACATGGAGGGAACATGCGAGGGCGCACATAATGGTGAGTACCTTTATTCCCTTATACTGTTGTGTATTTGGGGTAGGCTAAAAAGGTATCCAAGATTGAGATTCAAACACACACCCTAAAGACTTTTTTTTCTTTTAACAACAACCTATTGAGCGCTAGTCGAACATAGACAATCAACTCAATTAGATACTAAACAATTATTCCACAGATCTTCAACCACCATACTACAAACAAATGAAGCCATAGTACAACATATACAATAAAACTCAGAAACTTGAAATAGGTATGGCTTTTGGAACATTGGGAATGAAATATTCACGAATAATGCATCATGCACAAGACTGGAGGCCTTTTTTTATCCTAAGGGGAATTAAACCATTGAGTTACAAGATCACAAAAATGACATAAATGAACTACTCATCACAAAAACACAATCCAACTGGGCTTGTGAAAATGGTAAGGAGGGAAATGGATGGGAGAAAAGAGATTGAAGCTCAAAACTCTATAAACAAAAAAACCCTGTCACTTATGCAACTATGCAACTTATGAAACTATGAAACTATATTGCAACAATGTTGTTACTGCAGCTGTCATTACTCCGGTTGCTGCAACTATATGAAACTATATGCAACTATGAAACTATATGCAACTTATGCAACTATGCAACTATATTGCAACAATGTTGTTACTGCAACTACCGCTACTCCAGTTGCCGCAACTATATGCATCTATATGCAACTTTATGCAAAAATGCAACTTATCGTCAGACTTGTACAAATATAAATAAACTATAAATGAACTACTCATCACAAAGACAGAATCCAACCGGGCTTGTCCAAATGGTATGGATGGAAATGCATGGGAGAAAAGAGATTGAAGCTCAAAACTCTATAAACACAACAACCCTGTCACTTATGCAACTATGAAACTATATGCAACTTATGCAACTATACAACTATATTGCAACAATGCAACTTATGCAACTATGCAACAATGCAACTTATGAAACTATGAAACTTATGAAACTATGCAACTATATGCAACTTATGCAACTATATGCAACTATATGACAATTTCGTATGCAACTATATGCAAATATGCAACTATATGAAACTATATGCAACTATCAAACTATATGCAACTATATGCAACTTTATGAAAAAATGCAACTTATGAAACTATATGCAACTTATGCAACTGTATGCAACTTTATGAAACTATATTGCAACTATATGCAACTATGCAACTATATTCAACTATTTGCAACTATATGAAACTATATTGCAACTATATGCAGGGTGGTCATGGAAAGGAACCCACTGTGCCTCAACAGGTAAATGTTAAATACAGTAAAAAAATCCATAAAGAAGATATAAGGTATTGGAAGAGAGAAATTCCCCAACTAATGTGTCAAATGAAACAATATCTACCTCTAGCATTTTTCAATGCACAAGAACACTACCTCATACACCAAGTTAAAGAGACTGAATTATGTGGACCAATACACACAAGGTCGATGTGGATGGTGGAGAGGCAGTTGAAGTCACTAAAGGATTTTGTTAGACAAAGAGCACGCTTGGAGGGTTCTATGGTTGAGGGATATGCAACTATATTGCAACAATTTCATATGCAACTATATGCAACTATATTACAACTATATGCAACTATATTGCAACTATACACAACTATATTGCAACAATTTCGTATGCAACTAGGAAACTATGCAACTATATGCAACAATGCAACTTATGCAACTATATGCAACTATATTGCAACAATTTCGTATGCAACTATATGCAACTAGACAACTATATGCAACAATGCAACTTATCATGTTTTTTAGTGACTATATCCAACTATATTGCAACTATATGCAACCATGAAACTATATGCAACTTTATGCAACTTATGCAACTATATACAACTATATGCAACTATATTGCAACAATTTTGTATGCAACTATATGCAACAATGCAAATTATCATGTTTTTTAGTGACAATATGCAACTATATGCAACTTTACGCAACAATGAAACTTTTGTAACTATATGCAACTTAAGCAACTATATGCAAATTTATGCAACAATGTAACTTATGCAACTATATGCAACTGTGCTGGTACCACAAACGTATATTTGCACGATAACTTATCTTCTTCTTTTAACGAGTGTAGGTGCCACCAAATAAGTATTTTTCAGATCTATGTTCCTCGAGTGATGATCAAGATATACTAAGAGAGGTTGAAAGTGAGACGTCTTGTACTAGATCTACCGGTTCTAGATCAACTAGATCTGAAAAGGTAAGGAAAAGATTTCGTATACGCATGCAATTTTTTATTGCCAACAGAGGGTCATGTAATTATGATGCTGAGAGCATAGGTGACATTGAATTTCCCTTGAGGTATAAACATCTAGTGCAACGATGGGCACCTAAGGAGCTACCTGAAGTGCACACAGATTTCTTCATCAGTGGGAGGATGTATCGCATTGCTCCTTCGTCCTTACATGGATTGGGGTTACTTTCCATGGATGGCATAAAGGTCGGCTATGGCACTGTAACTGAATTGATGGAGTATGTCAGACCATTATACAAATACAATCACTGGTTGATGTTGGTCCAATATACACGAAGTATGCAGAGATACAGAGTTGCCACAAATTATATACATCTAGTAGATAACAATCAAAATAAAGGGGAAACTATGTATATTGATGGAAGGCCAAAAGCTGCTAGAAAAATTGTGGGCTTTATAAATAGTACACGACTAGTGGAAACAACTAAGAAACTGAATTTCATATTTGAGGGACGTGAAGGTAATTGTATATTCGCATGTGCAACAAAAACAATAGTTCCAGGAGAAGAGTTGTTGATCGATTACAACTTAAATCGAATAGATGGAGGGGGTGCGGCTATGGGGGTAAATATCTTACATACCATTCAAATCAACCTTTCATCAATCATTGTTACAATTTATCGCTGCAATATTTCAATTTTTTATTGCATATATTTCATTTTTCATTATTTGTTTTATGATATTACACCAATATTTCATTTTTTTAATGTTACACTTACTTTCATAACTCTTGTTGATTAATTTATTGTGTCAACATCTATCCAGGGTGACCGTGAGATATCACAGGCTACATTTGTCCAGGGTGGTCGTGGAAAGGTACCCACTGTGCCTCAGCAGGTAAATGTTAAATATAGTAACAACTTATGACTACAACAACTAAATTTCAAAATTTTCATTATTTTTTTTCTGATATTACTACAATATTGCATTTTTTTAATGTTACAGGTGAATTTCATAACTTTTGTTGATTGATTTATTGTGTCAACTTATGTCCAGAGTGACCGTGGCAAGAAATCACCCAGTACATCTATCCAGGGTGACCGTGGAAAGTTACCCGCTATGCCTCACTAGGTAAATGTTAAATATAGTAACAACTCATGACTACAACAACTAAATTTCTGAAATTTCATTTTTTTTTTTTTGATATTGCTGTAATATTTCATTTTTTTAATGTTACAGGTGAATTTCATAACTTTTGTTGATTGATTTATTGTATCAACATCTGTCTAGGATGACCGTGGCAGAAAATTACCCGCTACATATGTCCAAGGTGACTGTGGAAAGGCACCCGTTGTGCCTCACTAGGTAAGTGTTAAATACAGTAACAACTTATGACTACAACATCTAAATTTTTGAAATTTCATTTTTTTTTCCTTTCTGATATTACTCCAATATTTCATTTTTTAAATGTTACAGGTGAATTTTATAACTTTTGTTGATTGATTTATTGTGTCAACTGTTGTCCAGGGTGACCGTGTCCAAAAATCACCCGCTACATCTTTCCAGGGTGACCGTGGAAAGGCACTCGTTGTGCATCAATAGGTAAATGTTAAATATAGTAATAACATATGACTACAATAACTAAATTTCTCAAATGTTAAAGTTCATCTCATTAATTTTATTCATCAATGTGTTGTGGCATGGTCACCGTGGGAAGGCTCCCACTGAGGATATTGATGAGGATGAAATATTTTATTCCACTGACCCAATGAAAACTATAACGAAGACCTTAAAGAAGGCTAACATAGAATATCTAGGTTTTATTAGCAAAAGACCCCTGACATAGGAGGACAGGGCAAGAATTGTAGAGATACAAAATACAATAACTAATTTTGGGGTAAGTGGCATCTTCACATATTTTTATCAGCTATAACAATTTCATATCCGCTTTTTGTTTTATATTTTCTATATGATCTGATAAAGTAAATTTTTCCGTTTGGAGGATTTTTTAAACCCCGTGTGTCGGGAACTTGTCGCTCCTGCAACTGCTATAGGTAGCAATGATGGTCCAATGCAAAAAAAATGTCGAAGTAGCAAAGTGCAAGTGAGGTTTGAGCCTCCTGAGGTTCCCCTCGAATCCATTGATGAGAGCAATGATTTTGACTGGCATGACACATTGGAGCATGATGAGCTGGAGCCTGGGACTCCACATGAATACAGAGAGGAACGTACTATAGATGGAGAGGAAACTATTTTGCATGGAGTAGAATGAATTAAAATCACTGAATCACTAGATGTCACCTTTTTGGTGGATGACGCATGTGTTCCGATCAAGATTCAGAAGATTGTAGGTAATTGTTAATTAATTGATTCATTTTTTTCATGAAATTGAAATGGACATTTGTTGAGATTATTATAAATTAATGGATAACACATTTCTACAGGAAACATTGTTTTCTATAGAAACTTAAATGACAAAGCATTGAAGTTGTTTAGCCCCACCATTCGCACACAGTGGAATGGCCAAGATAGCAAAAAGAAAGATGATTTAATAGACCACATGGTAAACTTGTTCAGCAACACTTTCAACAAGAAAGTGGTTACAAAGTTAGCCGACGAGAATTTAAAATATACTAGGGCCCAGTATAGGGAGAAATTGAAATTAGACCTCAAGCACAAGCATCCTCCCATAGTTCCAGAGAAAGAGTGGAAGGCCCTAATAGAGGATGCAAAGGAGAAATTGTTTAAAAAACAAGGAAGAAATCCACGATATGGTCAAGCAAGGTACAACACATGTCATATTATCAGTGAAATATGATCATTTATGTTTTTCTTTCCTGTTTTAAGTAACAATTTCGATACCTATTTTTTTTCAAAAATTCCATATGTAGGCTACCAGAAACCTCACAAGAAACCAAGGCCAGAGTGGAAAAACACGGGAAACATAAACTAGGCCAGTGTGGCTATGGAAAACTAAAATCCCGAATCATAATATTTAAATGATTAACTGTGGTTAATATTTATTTAACAGTAGTGAAAAAATATATGTTTCTTAATGGTGTTATGCATTGCAGTTAAATATGTTCGGCACTGCTACCACCAAGGAGGACCTAACGCTTGGTTACAAGAACAGTTTTAAAAGTGTGATTGAATATAGAAAAATATTGGGCCAGACTCCTATCACCCTGGCCATGCAGGTAATTCAAATGAATAAGGAAACCGCAGTTGCTAGTCATTGTAAAGTCTATTCATATTTTATTATATCACCCTTAACTAAGTATTTATGTTTCTTTTCAAGCAACAGTGTTACCACATCAGTGAATCTAGCGGTATTCAACAGACACCACATCATACAAGGGTGCACATGTCCAATGATAGTGGAGAGCAGAGTACCCATTCTGGTATGTATGCTTCATAATTAGAAATATTTATTGTGATTGTAGATATTTATTTCCTGACGTATACTTATATATTGTCTTCTCAAAATTGAAGATCATGTAGATCATGAGGGTGAACTGCGAGAGGAACCAAGTGGATAAGAAATTAACACACCAACTATCATAGTTACATAGACAGGTAAAGAGAAATAGTGTAATGTTAATCAAAATAATGAATTAGTTATTTCAATTATATTTCAACATTTTCATTGTTGCAGTTCACGACCCTGAACAGATGCCTCGATAAGATCCAGTTGTTGCAGTTCACGACCTTGAACAGATGCCTCGACACCCTTTACAATGACGTACCGGAAGTATGGTACATGAGTGCATGGAAACACAAACAATAGAAGGATAGGGCACATGAAATATAATGTCCTTGGATGATTATGATACCCCAATTGTCAATTTTATGAATGTAAAAAAACATAAATCAAAGAAAAATTAGATGTATAAATTCATGACTTGTATTTGGATGTTTATCGATGTTTATATGTTAATATGCTCATATTTTTTTATGACTATCCTAGTTATGAATGAATGTCTATATATTTTCTATATAAATAAAATCATTTGTTGGGTATGGGGAATTGAGAGCGATGTGAAGGGGGGGAGGGGCCATATGAGCTTCCACCTTCACATGGTTGGCCCTATTCAGTAGAGAATAACCTATTCTCAAAACAAAGATAATATCATTAAGGTATGTGACCACTTAAGTTTTTCTATAGTATTTTACATAACTAAATACATGTTTATTTGCTTATATATTATTTACTCATATAAAGAATTTGTCTTGTATGATTCATGCAGGTCTTGGTGATGGAAATGCATCTTGTGGACAACTCTTATCAAGTTGTATGGGCTAATGGATTTGTCGAAAGGACAATGATAAGGTAAGGGTTTTGACGTGTTTTTTAAAGTAGGCTTTATACTAGTAAAAGTTCACAATCCTCATGAAAGGATAGAATTGCATTTTTTGTAGACACGCATCAATTTGTTTAACAAAGTATGAATCATAGAATGTGGGAAAAACCCTTTTTTGTATTCTTACATTGACCAATACAACTATAACAGATTTTTAGTACAAAGTCTTAACCACACACACACACACACATATATGAACCCTAAGTAAACAAATGATAGAAGATAAAGGGAGAACATGTACTGATAGGAATGAATGCAGATAATAATATGAATAATGGAGTGCAGAGTGCACTCTAGCCTTGATTTGAATGATACTTGCATCCAACATGTCTCATTGTAATGTATTTTGTGATAGTTGTGTCTTCTCACTATAATGTATGTTTCTATGTCCATCATGGGATTCCTAGAGCACCACCTATCATTTATGATCCAACACATAGAATCCCATCCATTGCTAATGTGTGCAAGTATCGTATGATTAACTAATAATTTGTATCCTTAATTATGAGCTATCAATATTTACTATCACCATATTCTTCTAGTGCATGTAGATTTATATTTGAAGTTGGAAATATTAGTGAAGAATTCAAGAACTACTTCCATGCAAAAGATATCTACATTCAACACTTTATGAGCTATCCCAACATTATTCCAATTGTGGATTTTCGAGAGGTGATTAGGTCCCACATTTAATTTACCTAGTTTAACCACCACTTCAAAATCAAAGTCCTAAAATAGTAGCAAACATTGATAGAATCAACCTTCCAACATTGTATTGTTAACCAAATACTTGACCACTATATTATCAATGGACAACTTGAAGGACTGGTCCAAAAGATAATACTTGAACACTAAACATTAGTTGTGCCATTAATGTTAATCCCTAATGTTGGCTCATTACCCCTTAATTGGGGCATATTATATTAGTAATGTTATTTTATTTATGTCATCTTTAGGCCATTAGTTGTAATTATAACTCCTAGTCTCCTATATATACCAAGGAGACATTTTCATTTTGAATCATCTTGTACTTGAACATTTAAGTGGGGTAAAAGGAGGTTTCCCCCTCGAAGAGGCTTATTATCTGAAATTATTTCTGTTTCAAGGCTTTGAGTACTTTTCTTGAGGGTTTTCCATGCTATATTGATGTTTGGTTCTTAACATATGGTATCAGAGCTCAAGGTCTTGGGGTTTCGCTGCTACATCTGAGACACTGTGGAATTTTCACTATAAATTTTTTTCTACAATGTTTCAGAAGGAGCCGCTTGGAGGGTCTTTATTATACAGATCAAGGTATGTTGGGTTCAAAATTCAGCTCCTGGGGCCTTATACTTTCGGAGATACAGCCTGTACAAGATAGGGTTCTGGAATCATCCTGAAATGAGTCATTGCGGAATTTTCGCTATAAAAAACTTTCTGTAACGTTTCAGACCCTTTCCTCTAGAGGCCATTTACACAAATTAGTAAGGTATCTGTGGTAACAATTTCAGCTTCTAGTTCATCTTAAATTTGTATATACACCTTGTGTAAGATAGGGTATCTGACTAGTCCTATTGACTAGCCTCAAGAAGGTGTTCTAGGTAAAACAAGAATAACTTCTTGCTAGAGTATCCAAATTGAGTGGGACTTGTCGCATTGGATCGTGGACAGTATGTAGTATTTTGGGTGTGAGTTTCAGAATTTGATATCAATTATTTTGTGCGAGGCATTCTATACAAGTGAGATCTCCTAGAAAGGACAAAAATCAGCAAGTTGTGAGGAAGTTATTGTAAATTCCACTTGGCACATCCAATTTTGATCAGACCTGTGGAATTGCAGAGAAGAAATATCAGATAACTACCTAAAAGAAATTTTCATACCAAGAAGGGCCGAAACTTGGGATATAGAACAGAATAAATATTGTCTAGCAGAACCACCTCAAAATCAAGACTCAAAAGTGATATTTGGCCAACATGCCACCCAAAAAGGGACCTTCTACACCAAATAAGCCTCCAGAAAATCCTA
>ML810823.1:107354-122805 GCA_009831015.1 Picea engelmannii
CTCCTATATATACCAAGGAGACATTTTCATTTTGAATCATCTTGTACTTGAACATTTAAGTGGGGTAAAAGGAGGTTGCCCCCTCGAAGAGGCTTATTATCTGAAATTATCTCTGTTTCAAGGCGTTGAGTACTTTTCCTGAGCTTTTTCCATGCTATATTGATGTTTGGTTCTTAACAATTAAACACTAGTGGATATTTAATCTCTAGATGAATCAACTTAATGGAATTTGGTAGTGTGAATATTTGTGTCAATTAATTCTCATACTCCCTAGGTGGCCCAAAAGTAATGGACACTTTGGAATAAATGAGATAGGAGAATACTATTCTCCAACTCAACTTTCCACTAGCAGTTGGATTAATGTAGTCTTACAACTATCCTATGGTGAGATTAATGTAGTCTTCCAACTCTCCAAGTCATCCAATACTTTTATCTATTTAACAAATGTATTTCTCTACATTATATCCAATGGATATACCATCCAATAACAATGGATGATTTTAGGGGCTAAATTTCGCTCATGGGCTAATTTTCCATGGTTTTTCCAAAAATGAGATTCGCTATTTTAAAAATGATTCGCCCAAATTCTATAGGATAAAATTATTTTACCTTCAAAATCGCCAAAATTTTATAAAAACTATATAAAATCCTTATAAATTTGAATATTTTTACGAAAATATCGCCAAACATTTATAGTTGGCATATGAAGGATTAGTAAGATTCGCCAAGGTTTCTACATTTTAAAACAAATTTCCATCCTTAAAATCATCCCTACCAATAACCATTCTTAACAAATGCCATCATTATCAAATTACCAATCAATCCATTACAATACTAGGTATGGATATTTGTCATATACTATGTCAATGAACTCAAAGTAAGCATAAATATTCACACAATCGAGATAAAATTTCATCTTGCCAATTTGAAAATGGGGAAAATGTGTGATTGGTTCACCAAGTCCATTAGATCAATAAGTGGACCCAATTTGGTACTCTGGTGCCGTTACTTCAAAATCGTCGTTGTACGAGATGTCGTTAATGCAGCTGCCACTACTCTGGGTGTCGTTATTGTAGCTGCCGCTACTCCGGGTGTCGTTACTTCAAAATCGTTGTTGTACGAGATGTTGTTACTGTAGTTGCCACTACTCTTGTTTCCGCTACACTGGTTGCCGCTACTCCGGGTGTTGTTACTTCAAAATTGTTGTTGTACGAGATGTTGTTACTGCAGTTGCCACTACTCTTATTGCCGCTACTCTGGTTGTCGCTACTCCGGGTGTCGTTACTTAAAAATTGTCGTTGTATGAGATGTTTTTACTACAGTTGCCGCTACTTCAAAATCGTCATTGTATGAGATGTCATTACTTCTGTTTCCGCTACTCTAGGTGTCGTTACTTTAAAATATTCATTGTACCAGATGTCGTTACTCTGAGGTGTTTCCACTCCAGTCGTCGCTAATCTTTAGCTACCACTACTCCAGTCGCCACTACTCTCTGGTTTCCGCTACTCCTACAGCTGCTACTATGGTTTCAATTACTCGTCTACACTCCCACCAACATGGATACTGATATTTCATCTTCCACCAATTCTGATGTCACTGCTTGAATCGACGTTGTCATATTCTGCGACTGCAGACGATGCTATTCCTACGATGATTCTTTTCCATAATAGGTGAGTCACCAGGTATGTCCTCAACCAAATTTAACAGATTTGAGTAACATTACACATGGCATAGGCATTCTCTCTCGAGGACAGTCTTAACTTTAAGTTTGGAGGATATTTTATGTCTTTTCCGAAAGAGTCATCATTACCCTCTTTAATCACATGATTTCACAATCATTACTTAAAAATTTCTTATGTCGTTGTACGCATAGGGATTGGACACACCCACCAAACCATTAATCATCCTCTAATATATTAAATTTGTTGTCATATCGTCATCATTACTTACCTGCCACATCATTTAATTTTTTAAAATAAAATAAAAAAATCTGCGACTCTTTCCACAACACATTTTCCGCAAAACTGTTTTGGTTGTCATTTCTCCTAAAATGGTCGTCGGTACTGCTCGAGCAGGCACAGTCGATGGAATAGAATGGGTGTTGGAACAATAAGGTATGAGCCAACAAATACTACATAGGTCCATCAAAATCCGAAAGTCTGGCAAATTTTCCAGAATGCAGGTTGGGACATGTATTTTGAAAGGTTACAGGGATTCAATGTAGACATTACAGCAGAGTTCGTCCAAAATTTGGACGACCACTCCTTTACAGTCCGCGGGTTAAAATTCATAGTCACGGAGGAAACCATTGCAACAGCTAGTGGGTTTCCAATATCCGGTCAGCAATGGTTTGTTCGGAAAACACCACTCTCGGAATTTCCAGAGTTGTTTCTGCGTGAAGGCGAAGAAGTAAAGAAGAAAGGGAAAGGATACAAACGAACTTCTCTTTCACCTCCATGGGTCGAGGTAGCACTTTTTGTCATAAGGTATGTGACATGTGAAGGCATCCCCTCTACCATTTACAAATATCATCTCAAATTGCTCACATCTCTACGTTTCCAACAACGCATAAACATGCCCTATTTTTTGTGTAATAACGCTCATCTAACGGTGCGAGCAACTCAACACTCGTGCCAACCACTCAAAACCCTCACAAATCATGGCCTTTTTAAGCTACTAGTCATTCATGTGCTAGATAAAATCCCTATGAGTTGGCTGCATTTCATAAGACTATCGGAAGAGGAATTGGTAGAACTTATCCTAGAAGTAGCAGAAACCCTAGCAGAGAGAGATGGGATGAGAAAGTTAGTAGAGGTTGCCAAAACTATTTCAGAAGGAAAGAGAATGAGTGTTGATACACATGAATCTTCCTCGGATGAAGATGATAAAATAGGGAAACCATCAGTGGAAGTAAGAGAAGTTGGGGGAATGAAGGAGGTCATTAACCTAGATTCAGAAGAAGAAGAAGAAGTAGAGGGTTCTATTCCTCCAAACCCTTTTCCTGGACAAGAAAGAGATGCTTCTACTCCATTAGCAGATGAACAAGAAAGAGATGCTACTACTCCTTCAGTAGATGAACAAGAAAGAGACATTGTTATTCTACCTGTAGATGATCATGAGATGGATGCTAATACCCCTTCGTCTGATGAGTAGAAGAGGAATGTTGCTACTCCTCCAATCTATGAACAAGAGGTAAATCATGTTGTTACAAATGAACTAGTGCTAGAACTTTCCGAATTTCCTATCTATGAATATGGTGCAGCTACTACTCCCATTAGTGAGTAGGTAATGATTGACGCTGTAACACAAGAACCAGCGTCAGAACAAGCCATTCCTGAAAACATTATTTTTGAAGACACAACAACTACTCCAGTTTGTGAACAAGAAATGACTGACGCTGTTAAACAAGAACCAGTGTCAGAGCATGTTGCTCCCAAAAACATTGAACCAGAGTTAGATGCTTTTACTTTAGGAGAAGTGCGAGTTAAACAAGAGCTAGGAATAGAGGTTGTAGGAAATGAATCTTAGAATGAGGTTCCTCCTATAGGATGGGTTGAAGAAATTCCTATCAAATAGGAATTTGTCAAATTTTGTGCAAGGAGAAGGACCCCTATTCAGGACCATTATAGGACAGCCTTTAGAGCAATTCTACAATTCATGATTGAGAATTCCAAGTTAAATAAGTAGGTTCTTCCCCTAAATAAATGAGCACAAAGATACAAAAGAATTGCCAAGGAAGCAGTGAGGAGAAATGTCAAGGAGACTATTTCGAAAGCTACCCAAACTGTCGATACTCCCATAGTATCGGCAGCTACTCAAATTGTCGATACTCTGAGAGTAACAACAGCTACTCAAATTGAGTTGGTGTTTCATACAGTAGCTACTCAGACCGAGCCTATCTTACACACCTCTACAGTACCAGCAACCACTCAGAATGATCCTATTTTTCACACTTCCACAGTAACAACATCTACTCGAGATGATCCAGTGACAGATACAACTGAAACTCAAGTAGTTTTGTTGAAAGCCGAAATACAGAAGTGGAAGAAAATTTTAGCCCAGTTTCGGACAAGATTTGTCCCTTCTTCAGTGCACCTAAGGACATTGAAAGACCTAAGGGAGCAGGCTTCTAGAGTCGTTGTTGACTATGAGGAAAAGTTGGAAGAAGAGAAGAAAAAGGGTGAGAAAAAGAAGGAAAAGATTACAGAGTTGGAGGCACAGATCCAGAGGTTAAGAGATGACAAACGGGAGATGTATGATATCACCCAGCATGTAGTAACGTGCCACTCTCCTTCTATCAGCTATGCACTATTACTTCATGAACAATATTTATTTTTCTATCTGGAATGTATTCACCAGGAGATGGTTTATAATATTAAAGACCCCATGGAGTTTCTCAGGACCTTTAAAATTTATGATATCCTCACATAACATCTCATGTGTGAACTGTACATGCACAACTACCTGCTAAGAGATGATAAAAAATTCAATATAGTTCCTTATGTGGGAGATGTCCAATTGAGGGCCTTTCTTTCCTACACCATTAACCAGGTGAAGTGGAAGAAGGAACTTGATTCTTTCGAGGAAAATAAAGTACACAGACCCCTTCAAGTTAGAATAGAGAACTTTCAAGTTGAACAACTCATCAACAAACATAACTATTTCAGACATATTCCCAATTGGCCATGGATTATGGAAACTACACAGCAATGGTGTGTTGATCTTTGCATAAAAAAATTGACCTATTGCAAGGAAGAGGCACTTGAAAATTGTGACCAGAGATGGGCCTTGTAACCATTTGTTGTCAGGGAATGGGAAGCATTTGGGGCTCCCAATTTTCACAGAACCATGGAAAGAATATCCAGGTATATAGCACGTATGAGGTTTTGTGGGGTTCGATGGCTAGGTTTGAGATTTTCATTCCCCATCATTTGGATGCCACTTGATCAATATCAACTTGATTATGATGTCCAGAGAGAATGGTGGAAGGATATAATATTGAATGGGGGATATAAGTTTCCAGGGATAGATATGGCAGAGGAATAAGACATAGCAGAACTTCAGGCCTAGTATCAAGGTTCCAACCCAGATCTACGAAAGCAAAGGCCTGCACGAGGACGATAACATGACTAAAGTTTGGGGGAGATGTGTTTAACCACAAGGGTAAGAATGCACCTCTATTATGTCATTTTGTGTGTTAGTTCAAAAACGTTTGATATTGGTTGGGGGTTTACCAAAGTGAATCACTAATCTCTGAAATCTTGCAGGAACAGAGCAAATGCAGTCTAGAAAGATGATATGATCAAAGATGAAGCACAGTCTACGGGTTGAAGTTTCAAAAGAGGACCTGTTCCATGGTCCAACAGTAGCTTATGTTAATTGGTTCAGCCTTTGTGTATTTTTAGGAAGAGTTGTTACCCTAATCTTGGGACACTCTATGCTCCACGAATTGTATAAAAGGCTGAATAGAGATAGAGAAGGGATTAGCCATTCAGTCAGCTAGCTAGGAGTTGTCTTGTATCAAGACTGCAACCTATGTAATCTTGTTTTATTTAATGAAAATCGAGTTTCTTCTAAGTTTTTGAGTTTTCATGGCAATTAGTTCATCGCATCCCTGATCAACGAGTTGGGCCCGCTCTTATGGTCAGGTCTTGTCAGCTTATGATATAGTTTTGTTGTGGTTTTGTGTGGAATCTGTTAGAACTGTGTGTTATCTTGCGTCATTTGAATGTTACAGTTATTTATGTTTAAGCACCAGTAATCTAGTTTCTGTTATTTATTTTACTGCAATGATTGTTTATTTATATGATCAATATTGAAAGAAGCACAATATGCACATACAGTGCACGATATACTGTTTAAGTTTAAGTAGACATTACTTTGATTTATTTAAGTGCACATTTATGTTCAAGTAGATTGTTTACTTTGATTTCTTTCATTCATATGAGTGTGAGTAACCTTCATTTTTTTGGTAAGGGAATCAATCAACCACAAGGCTACAAGTTCCTCATCCAAAAATCTACAAACATAGTTGTTGAAAGGGTGTGAATGCCTTTAACCTCATGTTGTGATTATCCCTTCACATTAATAGGTTAAAATTGATATTCAAGGTAATTATTGTGACCAATCTATATTAATATCGATTAATGGTTGTGAGTGCATTGAAGTGGATAAGTAAAGGGTTGGCCCACTCTCACAAGCATAGTGATAGATTTAAAAAAAAAACATCTCCCATATTGTCCCCCTGGGATACCCCTACCAAATTGTTTTTTACCTCTAGTTCAGAGACCCAATATCTCAATTAAAACCATTCATTCAAGGGAATGTATTTTATCTTCCCCTTCATCCCAAGGTGCCTTCGGTTTCTCTTTTTGTCCACTAAGAAAGACACATAATAAGTCCCAAAACCCCCTCTCATAAGCCCTTCTCACATAAGAAACACTTTGAAGGGTCAATCACACTTGAAAATATTGAGTATGGGTAAATCATGAATCCCAACATCCAGCTTCTCGTGTAGATTTTTATTTTTTTTTACCTACAGGAAGCGTGGCTATATCGACAATAGTTCGTCATAAGGAAATGAATGTGTTTTATTAAGCGTGGAAATATCAAAAGAAGTTCATCTCACGTTGTCATTCTTTTGCATCACACATATAGCATCTGTGTCATAACTTTTTTTCTCTTCCAAACCTTTTCGTCGCTATTGCCACGAATTTTTGTCGCAACTTTCAACACTTTTCCGTCACACCTATGGCATCTGTGTCGTAATCTATTGGTAAGTTTTTTTACTTTGGCATGGTTATTTGTCCCTATTGCGACAAAGTTTTGTCGCAAATTCCACGCTTTATAAGGTAAACCTATCTTGATGGTGATGACACATGGAGGGATAATTTCATCATTGTTTCCACGAATACCTGGTTCATGGATATAGCGACAAAAAATAGTCTTTGATTTCGTGGAAAGTGCGACGGATATGTGTGGCAATAGCAACGAAAACCTGTGGAAAATTTTTTCATGTGTATTAGTGTATGGGGGTTGTTCCCTTTTCAGTGGAACGCTGGCCTTTGAAGGCTTTGGCATATGGACAGGGTAGTTTGGCACGTGTGGCAGGTTGGAGAAGCCCAAAGGGGGCTAACATTTTTCTCCAGGATGCCCCATTTTCCCTAAAAGGGGATAACGTCTCCGTTAGAGGGGATTGACGCCTCTCTTTAGCTTTATTAGATTTTAATTTTGACCATTTAATGTAAAACATATGATTTTTAGTATTGTGGCCTTGTCAGCCTTTTTCATGACCTAAAATGTAAAATTAGGTCATGGTATTGTATAAATGAAGGATTTTCACCTTCATTTTTTCATCATCTCTTACTCACCACTTGGTGAGGTCTGAAATTTGCTCTCTATTCTAGGATTTTGGCTGAAATAGTGAGGTGCATTTGTTGAAGGAATATTTTCTTGGCATTTTTGGCATTTCTCTTGATGGAAGGTGTTACAACTAGGGTTTGATATGCTTTTTTTTGGTGATATGTAAGTATTTTTCTGCAAAACTTCTGGATTGAATGGTTGCATTACTTATTTCTTGCATATATTTATAATTTTGCTAAATAAACCCTAGGGGACAAGACACATTGTATGTCCTTGTCTCATGTCCCCATCGAGATTCTTAGCCATTTTATTAGTTAAAATGAGATAGAGCCTTGCCTTAGCAACACTCTACCCTTTCATGTTGAAGAGGATTGAGCATAGCTTTAGCTACACCCTTTTCCCCCTCTTCATATGCTAGTCAGTTTACCTCTTTGGGCTAAGAAGAAGAAGACGCATCAGGGCCTAGTTCAGCTACACCCTGATGAGTCATTTTTTCTAAGGTTTTTCCGGTAAGGCCTTGCTGTAGCAATACCTTGTTCTCAAACCCTCTTGTCTTATTTTATTGCTATTTTCTCAACTAGCCGTCACTGCCATTGAGTTAAGGAAGAAGGAGAGAGCATCGAGGCCTAGTTCCCCTACACCAAGGTGAGCCTCTCTCCCCTAGGGTTTTGACTCTGGGGACTTACTTTAGCAACACCTCAAAGCTTGTCCTTCTATTCCTTAGTCGTACTATGTTTTGATCCTTTAGCTCCTGCGTCCTTCACTATTTGAGTCCATTAACCCTAAGGCACTGATCTAAAGACATCTTGTTTGAAGTGAACTTGATCACAACAAATCTCAAAACCTTGAATCAAACCCTAAATACTAACCCTAGCTTAGAAACTAACCTAACTAACCTATTGTTGTCATCATCTTTAGCTATAATATCATTGGTGCATCTAACATTTTCTTTATAAGAAATTGAATGGTGGTTAAAGGAATTTATAAAATGAAGTGTTGATTTGTTACATTGAATGCCATATTGTTTTAGCATTTATTGAATAAGTGGCATATTTATCATTGTTATTTTATAAACATTGACTTCGTCAATATTTACTATTCAATTGCTTATGTGTGAATCAGATAGTCATTGATTTATATGAAGTACTAACCAAGTGAGCATCTTTCATATTTCAGTTTTCTTGTTGCTTTGTCTCAGGCAAGTGCATCTCTTTTTCTTTGGTTATACTTTATTATTGGTTGTTAGTCGGACTATCTACTCGGTGGTGACTTGTGAGGGGGGAAACTTGTATTTATATTATTATCCTTTTCCTAAGGAGAATTAAACCATTGAGTTACAAGATCACAAAAATGACATAAATGAACTACTCATCACAAAAACACAATCCAACTGGGCTTGTGAAAATGGTAAGGAGGGAAATGGATGGGAGAAAAGAGATTGAAGCTCAAAACTCTATAAACAAAAAAACCCTATCACTTATGCAACTATGCAACTTATGCAACTATGAAACTATATTGCAACAATGTTGTTACTGCAGCTGTCGTTACTCCAGTTGCTGCAACTATATGAAACTATATGCAACTTTTACAACTATGCAACTATATTGCAACAATGTTGTTACTACATCTATCGCTACTCCGGTTGCCGCAACTATATGCATCTATATGCAACTTTATGCAAAAATGCAACTTATCGTTGGACTTGTACAAATATAAATAAACTATAAATGAACTACTCATCACAAAGACAGAATCCAACCGGGCTTGTCCAAATGGTATGGAGGGAAATGCATGGGAGAAAAGAGATTGAAGCTCAAAACTTTATAAACACAACAACCCTGTCACTTATGCAACTATGAAACTATATGCAACTTATGCAACTATACAACTATATTGCAACAATGCAACTTATGCAACTATGCAACAATGCAACTTATGAAACTATGCAACTATATGCAACTTATGCAACCATGCAACTATATGCAACTTATGCAACTATATGCAACTATATGACAATTTCGTATGCAACTATATGCAAATATGCAACTATATGAAACTATATGCAACTATGAAACTATATGCAACTATATGCAACTTTATGAAAAAATGCAACTTATGCAACTATATGAAACTTTATGAAACTATATTGAAACTATATGCAACTATGCAACTATATTTAACTATTTGCAACTATATGAAACTATATTGCAACTATATGCAGGGTGGTCATGGAAAGGCACCCATTGTGCCTCAACAGGTAAATGTTAAATACAGTAAAGAAATCCATAAAGAAGATATAAGGTTTTGGAAGAGAGAAATTCCCCGACTAATGTGTCAAATGAAACAATATCTACCTCTAGCATTTTTCAATGCACAAGATCACTACCTCATACACCAAGTTGAGGAGACTGAATTATGTGGACCAATACACACAAGGTCGATGTGGATGGTGGAGAGGCAGTTGAAGTCACCGAAGGCTTTTGTTAGAAAAAGAGCACGTCTGGAGGGTTCTATGGTTGAGGGATATGGAACTATATTGCAACAATTTTGTATGCAACTATATGTAACTATATTACAACTATATGCAACTATATTGCAACTATACACAACTATATTGCAACAATTTCGTATGCAACTATATGCAACTAGGAAACTATGCAACTATATGCAGCAATGCAACTTATGCAACTATATGCAACTATATTGCAACTATACAGAACTATATTGCAACAATTTTGTATGCAACTATATGCAACTAGGCAACTATATGCAACATTGCAACTTATGATGTTTTTTAGTGACTATATCCAACTATATTGCAACTATATGAAACTATATGCAACTTTATGCAACTTATGCAACTATATACAACTATATGCAACTATATTGCAACAATTTTGTATGCAACTATATGCAACAATGCAAATTATCATGTTTTTTAGTGACAATATGCAACTATATGCAACTTTACGCAACAATGAAACTTTTGCAACTATATGCAACTTATGCAACTATATGCAAATTTATGCAACAATGCAACTTATGCAACTATATATAACTACATTGCAACTATATGCAACTATATGCAGTTGTGTTGGTACCACAAACGTATATTTGAACAATGACTTATCTTCTTCTTTTAATGAGTGTAGGTTCCACCAAATAAGTATTTGTCGGATCTATGTTCCTCGAGTGATGATCAAGATATACTAAGAGAGGTTGAAAGTGAGACGTCTTGTACTAGATCTACCGGTTCTAGATCAACTAGATCTGAAAAGGTAAGGAAAAGATTTTGTATACGCATGCAATTTTTTATTGCCAACAGAGGGTCATGTAATTATGATGCTGAGAGCATAGGTGACATTGAATTTCCCTTGAGGTATAAACATCTAGTGCAACAATGGGCACCTAAGGAGCTACCTGAAGTGCACACAGATTTCTTCATCAGTGGGAGGATGTATCGCATTGCTCTTTCATCCTTACATGGAATGGGGTTATTTTCCATGGATGGCATAAAGGTCGGCTATGGCACTGTAACTGAATTGATGGAGTATGTTAGACCATTATACAAATACAATCACTGGTTGATGTTGGTCCGATATACGTGAAGTATGCAGAGATACGGAGTTGCCACAAATTATATACAGCTAGTAGATAACAATCAAAATAAAGGGGCAACTATGTATATTGATGGAAGGAGAAAAGCTACTGGAAAAATTGCGGGCTTTATAAATAGTACACGACTAGTGGAAACAACTAAGAAACCAAATTTCATATTTGAGGGACATGAAGGAAATCGTATATTTGTATGCGCAACAAAAGCAATAGTTTCAGGTGAAGAGTTGTTGATCGATTACAACTTAAATTGAATAGATGGAGGGGGTGCGGCTATGGGGGTAAATATGTTACATACCATTCAAATCAACCTTTCATTAATCATTGTTACAATTTATCGCTACAATATTTCAATTTTTTACTGCATATATTTCATTTTTCATTATTTATTTTCTGATATTACTACAATATTTCATTTTTTTAATGTTACACTTACTTTCATAACTCTTGTTGATTAATTTATTGTGTCAACATCTATCCAGGGTGACCGTGAGATATCATAGGCTACATTTGTCCAGGGTGGCCATGGAAAGGTACCTATTGTGCCTCAGCAGGTAAATGTTAAATATAGTAACAACTTATGACTACAACAACTAAATTTCAGAAATTTCATTATTTTTTTTCTGATATTACTGCAATATTCCATTTTTTTAATGTTACAGGTGAATTTCATAACTTTCGTTGATTGATTTATTGTGTCAACTTCTGTCCAGAGTGACCGTGGTAAGAAATCACCCACTACATCTATCCAGGATGACCGTGGAAAGGCACCCGTTGTGCCTCACTAGGTAAATGTTAAATATAGTAACAACTCATGACTACAACAACTAAATTTCTGAAATTTCATTATTTTTTTTTGATATGGCTGCAATATTTCATTTTTTTAATGTTACAGGTGAATTTCATAACTTTTGTTGATTGATTTATTGTGTCAACATCTGTCCAGGGTGACCATGGCAGAAAATTACCCGCTACATATGTCCAGGGTGACTGTGGAAAGACATTCGTTGTGCCTCACTAGGTAAATGTTAAATACAGTAACAACTTATGACTACAACATCTAAATTTCTGAATTTTTTTTTTTTTTTCTGATATTACTCCAATATTTTAGTTTTTAAATGTTACAAGTGAATTTCATAACTTTTGTTGATTGATTTATTATGTCAACTACTATCCAGGGTGACCGTGTCCAAAAATCACCTGCTACATCTTTCCAGGGTAACCATGGAAAGGCACCTGTTGTGCCTCAACAGGTAAATGTTAAATACAATAATAACTTATGACTACAATAACTAAATTTCTCAAATGTTAAAGTTCATCTCATTAATTTTATTCATCAATGTATTGTGGCATGGTCACCGTGGGAAGGCTCCTACTGAGGATATTGATGAGGACAAAATATTTTATTCCACTGACCCAATGAAAACTATAACGAAGACCTTAAAGAAGGCTAACATAGAATATCTAGGTTTTCTTAGCAAAAGACCCCTGACACAGGAGGATAGGGCAAGAATTGTAGAGCTACAAAATACAATAACTAATTTTTGGGTAAGTGGCATCTTCACATATTTTTATCAACTATGACAATTTCATATCCGCTTTTTTGTTTTATATTTTCTATATGATCTGATAAAGTAAAGTTTTCCATTTGGAGGAGTTTTTAAACCCCGTGTGTCGAGAACCTGTCGATCCTGCAACTGCTATAGGTAGCAGTGATGGTCCAATGCAAAAAAAATGTCGAAATAGCAAAGTGCAAGTGAGGTTTGAGCCTCCTGAGGCTCCCCTCGAATCCATTGATGAGCGCAATGATTTTGACCGACATGACACGTCGGAGCATGATGAGCTGGAGCCTGGGACTGCACATGAATCCAGAGAGGAACGTATTGTAGATGGAGAGGAAAATATTATGCATGGAGCAGAATGAATTAAAAGCACTGAATTACTAGATGTCACCTTTCTGGTGGATGACACATGTGTTCCAATCAAGATTCAGAAGATTGCAGGTAATTGTTAATTAATTGATTCATTTTTTTCATGAAATTGAAATGGACATTTGTTGAGATTATTATAAATTAATGGATAACACATTTCTACAGGAAACATTGTTTTCTATAGAAACTTAAATGACAAAGCATTGAAGTTGTTTGGCCCCACCATTCACACACAGTGGAATGGCCAAGATAGAAAAAAGAATGATGATTTAATAGACCACATGGTAAACTTGTTCGGCAACAGTACATTCAACAAGAATGTGGTTACAAAGTTAGCAGACGAGAATTTAAAATATACTAGGACCCAGTATAGGGAGAAATTGCAATTAGACCTCAAGCACAAGCGTCCTCCTATAGTTCTAGAGAAAGAGTGGAAGGCCCTAATAGAGGATGCAAAGGAGAAATTGTTTAAAAAACAAGGAAAAAATCCACGATCTGGTCAAGCAAGGTACAACACATGTCATATTATCAGTGAAATATGATCATTTATGTTTTTCTTTCCTGTTTTAAGTAACAATTCCGATATCTAATTTTTTTCAAAAATTCCATATGTAGGCTACCAAAAACCTCCAAAGAAACCAAGGCCAAAGTGGAAAAACATGGGCAACATAAACTAGGCCAGGGTGGCTATGGAAAACTAAAAGCCCGAATCATAATATTTAAATGATTAACTGTGGTTAATATTTATTTAACAGTAGCGAAAAAATATATGTTTTTTAATGGTGTTATGAATTGCTGTTAAATATGTTCGGCACTGCTACCACCAAGGAGGACCTAACGCTTGGTTACGAGCACAGTTTTAAAAGTGTGATTGAATATAGAAAAATATTGGGCCAGACTCCTATCTCCCGAGCCATGCAGGTAATTCAAATGAATAAGGAAACCGCAGTTTCTAGTCATTGTACGGTCTATTCATATTTTATTATATCACCCTTAAGTAAGTATTTATGTTCTTTTCAAGAAACAGTGTTACCACAACAGTGAATCTAGCGGTATTCAACAGACACCATGTCATACAAGGGGGCACATGTCCAATGATAGTGGAGAGCAGAGTACCCATTCTGGTATGTATGCTTCATAATTAGAAATATTTACTGTGATTGTAGATATTTATTTCCTGACGTATACTTATACATTATCTTCTTAAAATTGAAGAGCATGTAGATCAGGAGGGTGAACTGTGAGAGGAACCAAGTGGACAAGAAATTAATGCACCAACTGTCATAGCTACACAGACAGGTAAAGAAAAATAGTTTAATGTTAATCAAAATAATGAATTAGTTATTTCAAATATATTTCAACATTTTCGTTGTTGCAGTTCATGAACCTGAGCAGATGCCTCAAAAAGATCCAGTTGTTGCAGTTCACAACCCTGAACAGATGCCTCGACAACCTTCTCAACGATGTACCAGAAGTATGGTACATGAGTACATGGAAACACAAACAATAGAAGGATAGGGCACATGAAATACAATATCCTTGGATGATTATGATACCCCAATTGTCAATTTTATGAATGTAAAACAACATAAATCAAAGAAAAATTAGATGTATAAATTCATGACTTGTATTTGGATGTTTATCGATGTTTAAATGTTAATATTCTCATATGTTTTGATGACTATCCTAGTTATGAATGAATGTCTATATGTTTTCTATATAAATAAAATCATTTGTTGGGTATAGGAAATTGAGAGCGATGTGAGGGGGGGGAGGGGGGGGAGGGGCCATATGAGCTTCCACCTTCACGTGGTTGGCCCTATTCAGTAGAGAATAACCTATTCTCAAAACAAAGATAATATCATTAAGGTATGCGATCACTTAAGTTTTTTCTATAGTATTCTACATAACTAAATGCATGTTTATTTGCTTGTATATTATTTACTCATATAAAGAATTTGTCTTTTATGATTCATGCAGGTCTTGGTGATGGAAATGCATCTCGTGGACAACTCTTATGAAGTTGTATGGGCTAATGGATTTTTCGAAAGGACAATGATAAGGTAAGGGTTTTGACGTGTTTTTTAAAGTAGGCTTTATACTAGTAAAAGTTCACAATCCTCATGAAAGGATAAAATTGCATTTTTTGTAGACAAGCATCAATTTTTTTAACAAAGTATGAATCATAGAATGTGGGAAAAACCTTTTTTTGTATTCTTACATTGACCAATACAACTATAACAGATTTTTAGTACAAAGTGTTAACCACACACACACACACACACATATATGAACCCTAAGTAAACAAATGATAGAAGATAAAGGGAGAACATGTACTGATAGGAATGAATGAAGATAATAATATGAATAATGGAGTGGAGAGTGTACTCTAGCCTTGAATTGAATGATACTTGCATCCAACATGTCTCATTGTAATGTATGTTGTGATAGTTGTGTCTTCTCACTATAATGTATGTTTCTATGTCCATCATGGGATTCCTAGAGCACCACCTATCATTCATGATCCAACACATAGTAGTCAA
>ML810823.1:132845-150216 GCA_009831015.1 Picea engelmannii
TGCTATTGAGACCGAGCAGGTAAACATGTTATGCCAGAGATGTTGAGGTTCTCATGCACTCTATGGTGAGCACATGTCCCCAAGTTGGAGCCAGATGTTATCGCCCACTTTTAGGGATAACTAGGAGATCATGTCTCGAGGCCCATAGGTCCTAGATATGGAGTACCGAGAGAAGGATTGAATTTAGCATGGCCCTGGAGGGCCCACCTTTTCTTTCTTCCAGCACATTTATCTTGTTAGCAACAAAAACATCCATCACCATTGGCTTGTTCTTGTGTTAGAGATGGTTCTTGCTCCATGAGGTAATTAGTCTGGGTATCATGGTATGTGTCACTTTTATCATCAAAACCCATGAATATGTGCATTTAATTCCTTTTGTTTCTAACCAATGCTTGGATCTTACACTTGCCCACTTGACCATGTTTGGGGAGATTTAAAGGATTCCCTAGTAAGACTTTGTCCGTAGGTTTTTGTTTTCCACTGGGGGTATTTCTGAAAATCCATCGTCCACTCCTGTCACAACACCACCTTTTTCATCTTGATTCCCACTCACCCATTCCACTTTTCCAGGCACTGGGTTGACCTATTTTTTGGATTGCACCTTATCAAGTGGGAAGAAGGGGCTAAAGGACCATAAGGTAAAAGAAATATGGTAGAATATAAGCCTAAGAATAAAACCTCAAGATGCTTCGCCCATGGATCCCCGAGAAAGCAATAAAAGTCTTCTCAGCAAGAAACAAGAGGGACCCATAAAAATAACAAAACAAGACCTACTCAGAGGATAGAGGGTCTCATCACGAGCCAGCCTATTAGGTCCATGCGTACCTAGCAGTATGACATTACCACCAGCTGGTTACCATGCCAGGGTAGTGGCCCTTGGTTGCATGGCCAAGGGAAAGGGGGCATCATCATGAGCCAACCTTCTAATTTATGTGAAATTACTTGTGGGTAACGCTGTCACCATTGGTCACAACACCAAGGCAATGTCCTCTGATTATCTCTTGAAGAAAAAAATGCAATAAAAAATAAAAGAATAAAAATAATAAGAATAAAAGGCATGGATGGGCTTGGAAAAAACTACATACAGGATAGGTATAGCTTGCCTTCTAAAAAGGCACCCATAGGTAAATTTTTCTTCATCCTCTACCCTCATTGCACCCACCTACTTGGACATCCCTTGACCACATCACCCACTTACATGACTTGGATGATGCCTCTTCCGAGAACTTTCCTCTTCCAATGGACACTAGCCCAATAAGACACCTTGTCTTTTTCTCCAAACTTATATTGCAGGCTTGTGTAATGTATTTGAGCTTTTGACTGATGTATTAGGGATTTTATGCACATGTTTAATAATATTGATTATGAGATGTGATTGACATTGCTATGATCCCTGTGACTAATAAGCCCTTGGAGGGCATAGTTGTTGATGTGCATGATCATGCTCGATGGACAGGTACCGTTTGGACCAGTACACATGGGGAGATGATCTACTCAGACCTCCATGGCATTGAAGAGCCCATAAAATGGATGTTGATACCCCATTAGGGGGGAGAGATAGGATAGATATGGATCAGGGGCTTTGCACCAGAGAAGAGGAGGACATTCCACCAGAGGCACCTTGGCAGAGCTTGACCTAGGGGGGTTGTGCCCTTTTCAGTGGAACGTTGGACTTGGAAGGGCTAGGACATCACCCATGAGGTCCATTATGTTATCCTTGCTTCATGGATGTTTTGGCAGATGGACAGGGCATTTTGGCATGTGTGGCAGGTTGGAGAACCCCAAAGGGAGCTAACATTTTGCTCAAAGATGCCCCATTTTCCCTAGAAGGGGATAACGTCTCTCTTTAGCTTGATTATATTTTAATTTTGAACATTTAATGTAAAACAATATGATTTTTAGTATTTTGGCCTTGTCGACCTTTTTCATGAACTAAAATGTAAAATTAGGTCATGGTATTGTATAAATGAAGGATTTTCACCTTCATTTTTTCATCATCTCTCACTCACCACTTGGTGAGGTCTGAAAATTGTGCCCTATTCTATGGTTTTGGATAAAATAGTGAGGCGTATTTGTTGAAGGTAGATTTTCTTGGCATTTTTGGCATTTCTTTTGATGGAAGGTGTTACAACTAGGGTTTTCTATGCTTTTTCTTGGTGATATGTAAGTATTTTTCTGCAAAACTTATTGATTGAATGGTTTCATTACTTATTTCTTGCATATATTTATATTTTTCTAAATAAACCCTAGGGGACAAGCACACATTGCAGTTCCTTGTCTCATGTCCCCATCAAGATTCTTAGCCATTTGATTAGCTAAAATGAGATAGAGCCTTGCCTTAGAAACACTCTACCCTTTCATGCTGAAGAGGATTGAGTCTAGCTTTAGCTACACTATTTTCCCCCTATTCATATGGTAGACTTTTTACTTCTTTGAGCTAAGAAGAAGAATATTCATCAGGGCCTAGTTCAGCTACACCTTGATGAGCTATTTTTTCTAGGGTTTTGTCGATAAGGCCTTTCTATAGAAACACCTTGTTCTCAAACCCTCTTGTCTTAGTTTATTACTATTTTCTCATCTAGTCGTCAGTGTCATTCAGTTAAGGAAGGAGGAGAGAGCATTGAGGCCTAGTTCCCCTACACGAAGGTGAGCTTCTCTCCCCTAGGGTTTTGACTTTCGGGCCTTGATTTAGTAACACCTCAAACCTTCTCCTTCTAGTCCTTAGCCGTACTATCTTTTGATCCTTTAGCTCTTGCATCCTTCTCTATTTGACTACATTAAACCTAAGGAAATGATCTGAAGACATCTTGTTTGAAGTGAACTTGATCACAACAAATCTCAAAACCTAGAATCAAACCCTAACTACTAACCCTAGGTTAGAAACTAACCTAACTAACCTATTGTTGTCGTCATCTTTAACTATAATATCATTGGTGCAGCTAACGTTTTCTTTATAATAAATTGAATGGTGGTTAAAGGAATTTATAAAATGAAGTGTTGATTTGTTACATTGAATGCCATATTGTTTTAGCATTTATTGAAGAAGTGACATATTTATCATTGCTATTTTATAAACATTGACTTCGTCAATATTTACCATCTAATTGCTTATGTGTGAATCAGGTAGTCATTGATTTATATGAAGTACTAACCATGTGAGCATCTTGCATATATCAGTTTTCTTGTGGTTTTGTTTCAGGCAGGTGCATTTCTTTTTCTTTGGTTATACTTTATTAGTGGTTGTTAGCCGGACTATCTGCTCAGTGGTGAATTGTGAGGGGGGGGAACTTGTCTTTATCTTATTATCCTTTGCCTTCTCAAAATCCCAGGTCACCGAGGACATCTCCCCTGGGCCTCACCACCCTAAATAGAAAGATCCATCCCATTGAGGTGACATTGGGTGGGATTGGTACCATTTACGCCAGTTTGACTCTGTAATCTCCAGCCTTTATCCTTGCTACAAGCTGTGCGATAACAATTTTTTTGTCGTTGCCGGGGAACACTGAGTCAATTATCTTCAAGACGACATTTTTCGGTAAGCCTTGCCTTAGAATACTTATCTTACAAGCTTACTTGGCGACTCCACTTAGGGTGTTTTCCCTTATCTTTTGATGGTTTCAAGAAAATTATATAGTGACTCCACTGATGACGAAGCCAACAGTGACTTCACAATGGGATCACGGGAATTACAAGCCTTTAGACATGATCAAAATCCCAGGATACCCAAGACAAATGCCCCGGATAGAAGGAAGATGGCTACCTATATTCACTGGTAGTGATGGGGAAAGAGATGACTTTCATATGAATGAGTTTTAATCTTACTTTGCACTCCATCCTATTGATAATGATGCTGAAGATGTAGTGATGAAAATTTTTCCCACCACTCTTCATGGGAATGCTAAAAAATGGTATGATGATCTTCCTGATGCTAGAATCACCTCCATGAACAAACTAGAAGAAGTCTTTATCAAAGAATGGGGCATAAAATTGGAAGAGAAACAAACATTGCTAAAAAGACTCCAGTACGCAAAACAAGCTAAAAGTGAGACTATTTGGAACTTCTGAAATAGATTTGAGGGTTTGTTGTACCAGCTTCCTAGAGACCATTATCCTGAGGATAAAGACCTTGTGTATCTCTTTACCAATGCACTCTTGATGCATTTGGGATTTCTCTTGAGTAAAAATAATCCAAAGACACTCCATGAAGATGGTAACATGGCCTTACAAATCGAGTCAAATATCCTCTTGTCCAGAATAAAAAACATTTTTTCCTTAGGAAGCAAAATCAATGATTATGAAGATACCTCACATGCTCTCAATTTGGAGAAGCTATTTTCCCTTGAAACTTCTATTGATGATTTTCAAGAAGAAGGGAAACAAGTTATTGACCAACAAAATACTAAGGGGAAATCTCTTGATGAGGTTTTCCAAGAGCAAGGGATCATTGAAAACGCAACTGAGGAGTTGAAACCTGAACAAGACGATGAAAAATCAACCTACACTCCTCCTCCTGATGAAGCAGTCCACAAGATTTTTTCACCTGCACAACAACAAGACGATGAGGTTAGTTGCTTCCCTTTTCAGGATTTTGATGATACCTTGTTCCTTGATTCAGATAGTGAAGGAGAAATGGAATCCCCGAACGAGGAAAATACTCCTTGTTGTACTCTTGAAGACAAAGGGGAAATCCATGAGGATGAAACAATAACCCATGCCAGAAACACCAAAGTCCTCGAAACTCCTGCACAAGAAGAAATAGTAAGTTTCCCTCCTCCCCTAGTTTTTTATGATTCTCTACTTTGTGATAGGGAAGATGAGGAGGAGATAAGCAAGTCCTTGAATGCTTCAAATCCTGCATGTTATGATATCGATAATCACATAGCTGATAACATTGATGAGTTCATACATGTTGGGAGACATAGGTGGGATGCAATTGGTTATGATATGGATCCCATCTATGACATAGAGAGTCATTTCCAAGTTTTTCCTTTGCAATTATCACAACAAGTTACTCTTGACTAGTGGCAACATGGAGACGATATTTTTACCGATGCTCCCCAAACACCCAAGGTTGACCAAGTACCTTGTCCACTTGATACTTTCCAGTCTTACCTTGAGGGTGTTGATGAGAACTCCTCTGAGCACATGGACTCTTTCCATGAAGATGATCATTAACCACTGTTGTGCTCAGATTTTGATAGGAGTAAGGACCTTCTTTGCTTAATGAAGGATCCTTGTGATGATTTTCCCAAGACACCTCCGATTACCCTACCTTGTTGTGTCTTTAGAGGTGTGGTTGGGAGTTATTTTTCTAATGTTGAGTTCCCTCTAGGGAAAACCCTAGAGTCCAAGGGTTGTTTGGATACTACAAGTTTGAGTTTGTTATCTCAGTTTTTCAGCTTTCCCTTGACAATTTTCCAGTCGTCTACTAGATCTTTGTTCATCCCTTCCTTGAATTCATACCAGGAGGATGTCCTAGGTAGCCAGTTTGCGGACCTTTTGAGTTAGTCCTATGAACCTTGGAATTTTCATGACCCTTTCCTAAAGTGGATTGAGTACTTTGTTTTCAATCTGACTTGGCATGGTTTTATCCCTCCCACCCACCTCCATGAGTTAGACTTTGTAATCTCCAATGATATGATATGTATTCTAACCCATGAAATTTTTGTTCTTGACTTATCACTATTTTGGTTTACGATGAAGCAAAAAGGTAGGTATCATGGGATGTTGCTCGATTGGATTAACTGGTTGTTTGACTACACTCAACATCCAACCAATAGGTAAGTATATGTAAGTCGTTTGTTTTCACATTCACATTATGGATTGTTTTATTTCAGTATATATATATATATATATATAAGTTGGGGTGGCATTACCACCCTAATTTGGTTACTGATGTTGTTATTGAGATCGAGCAGGTAAACAGGTTATGCCAGAGATGTTGAGGTTCTCATGCGTACGGTGAGCACATATCCCTGAGTTGGATCCAGATGTCATCCCCCACTTTTAGGGATAACTAGGAGATCATGTCTCGAGGCCCACAGGTCCTAGACAAGGAGTACCGAGAGTAGGATTGACTTTAGCATGGCCCTGTAGGGACCACCTTTTCTTTCTTCCAACACCTTTATCTTGTCAGTGGAAGAATCATCCATCACCATCAGCTTGGTCTTGTGTCAGAGATGGTTCTTGCTCCATGAGGTAATTAATCAGGGTATCATGGTATGTGTCACTTTGATCATCAAAACCCTTGAATATGTGCATTTAATTCCTTTTGTTTCTAACAAACGCTTGGATCTTACACTTCCCACTTAACCATGTTTGGGGAGATTGACAGAATGCCCTAGTAAGCATTTGTTTGTAGGTTTTGGCTTGCCACTAGGGGGATTTATGAAAAGCCATCGTCCACTCCCATCACAACACCACCTTTTTCATCTTGATTCTCGCTCACCTATCCTATTCCACTTGTCCAGGCACTGGGTTGATCTATTTTTGGGATTGCACCTTATCTCATGGGAATAAGGGGCTAAAGGCCCAAAAGGTAAAAGAAAGCTGGTAATAGATAAATTCCTATGAATAAAACCTCGATATGCTTTGCCTTTAGATCCTCGAGAAAGCAATAAAAGGCTTCGTAGCAAGAAACAAGAGGGACCCATAAAAATAACAAAACAAGACCTAGTCAAAGGATAGGGGGTCTCATCAAGAGCAAACCTATTAGGTTCATGGGTACCTAGCAATATGAAATTACCACCATTTGGTTACCACGCCAGGGTAGTGGCCCTTGGTTGCATGGCTAAGGGAAAGGGGGTCTCATCACGAGCCAACGTTCTCATTTCTGTGAAAGTACTTGTGGGTAACACTATCACCTTTGGTCACCACACCAAGGAAATGTCCTCCTATTAGTTCTTGAAGAAAAAAATGCAATTAAGAATAAAAGATTGAAAATAATAAGAATAAAATGCATGAATGGTCTTGGAAACAACTGCATCCAAGAGATGTACAAATCGCCTTCTACAAAGGCACCCATAGGTAAATTTTTCTGCATCCTCTGCCCTCATTGCACCCACCTGCTTGGACATCCCTTGACCACATCACCTACTTACATGACTTGGATGAGGTCTCTTCTGAGAAATTTCCTCTTCCAGTGGACACTAGCCCAATAGGATGCCTTGTATTTTTCTCCAAACTTATATTGCAGGCTTGTGTAATGTCTTTCAGTTTTTGACTGATGTATTAGGGATTTTATGCACATTTTTAATAATATTGATGATGAGATGTGATTGACATTTCTATGATCCCTATGACTGATGATCCCATGGAGGGAATAACTATTGATGTGTAGGATCATTCCCGACGGACAGGTCCCATTTGGACCGGTACACATGGGGAGATGATCAGTTCAGACCTCCAAATGGTTGAAGAGCCCATCAGATGGATGTTGAGACCCCATTAGGGGGGGAGAGACAGGAAAGAGATGGATCAGGGGATTTGCACCGGAGAAGAGGAGGATATTCCACCAGAGGCACCCTGACAAAGCTTGACCTAGCACTTCTACATATGGGTGAATTGTTCCACAAAATGTTTCCACGTTTCCATTATTTTCATGTTTTTTTTAAATAGGTTGGGATTTTCGTCGCTATTTCCATGAAAGTTCGTCGATATAGCCACGAATAGGTTTTTTAACTTAGTTGGGATTTTTGTCTCTATTGCCACGAAAGTTCGTCATTATTTCCATGAAAGTTCATCACTATTTCCACAGAAATTTTGCCTATCTCGTTGGTCGGTGTTAACGGCTATTTGACTAGTTGATCTATATATGCGTGACTTTAAGAGACTTTGTGACACAATTGCTATAGTTGCGACACTGTTCATGGATTTTGTTTGAGCTCTTTATTTTTTCGTCACCCACTGGTTGAACAAATTCAATTCTCGATCTACATAGCTCATATTTTGAACCTGTAAGGTTAGTATGTTTTTTTTATTGATGTACTCATTTAACTTGTAAATTTTTGTTCAAATGTTCAAATTTCATGTAGCTTGTTTTTTCCTTGATAATATATTATATGTTTAGTACCATATGTCATGTCTTTGGTTTTTGGATCTAGTTAGTATATTCTATGGAAAAGGGTGTGTGGATTCCATAATATTCTAGGTTTATGGAATCCACATACCCTTTTCCCTTCAATTGTAGCTAGAATGTCTCTCTCTTTTCATTGATAAAGATATGGAAGTGCTCTTGAAACTCGACCTTGATCGGTGAAATGATAGTAATTGATTATCATTTTCTTCTCTTTTTTATTTTTAAGAACTAACAAAAAAACTCCAACAAAGCTTGATTGAATCTTTGATACCACTTGTTACATCCCTAGTACCCAATGGGATCACACTTGCATAAATTGAAAATAATATAATAGTGGCAATAATTTTTGGGATACTTGCACACCTAATGGTTGGCTAGCACTTACTAATTCAATTAAATGAAGGAAGAAATCTCCATGAATAAAATCTTGAAGTTGATTGTTATATTGATAAATGATAAGTTATGGTATATATAAGATAGGGAGGAAACTCATGTTTATAACAATAAGATACATAAACACTAACCCTAAACTTATGTTAGGTATATATGTCGTTATTATATAAAGGAAACATTTGTACACATATGACCTGATTATAAAGATGTTATCTATGTCGTGATTAGGCACATAACAATCACTTTTAACTAACCACCTTAAACCATCTTAGATTATGGTTAGCCACCTTGAACTTTCTTGGATTATGACTAAGAACCTTTAACAAATGAACTTATGATTATATACCAAACTCTTCCAATATAAATACAATATATTTGTTTCAACTTTCTCAATAAAATCCACATACCCTTTTCTTATATGTGATGTTGTTTATCTCAATCTTTTATAATCACACACAATTCTAGATGTAGTGATTAAATTTAGTTTGTAGTTGATGTAACTTGTTTATACACTATTAATAAGGAGTATCTAAAATATAAAAAATTCATGACGAAATCTACAATTATAACATGATGAAATCTACTAGTCAGACAATGAAAAATGAGAACATGCCAAAGTGCCTTAGAAAATAAAACTGTGACCACTGTAAGTAGCATAAAATTGTGACCATTGTATGTAGATGCAAATAAACATGTCATAATTTAAACCAACCCAACCCAATTGTGGATGACAAGTGGTTGGAATTCTTTTTTTAGTGGTGAATTTCAAAGATTGACATTTTGTCTACAAAACAACTTAGAGGCTAGTGTATGGTGTCGAATGATTCAAGTTTGAGAAATTTTGACCACTTTCGTTAAATGGTGTGTAATTATTTTCCATGGTGATTCATTTCACACTACTCTAAAGTACAAATTGAAGCATATCGATCTTAATAGTTAATCGATAATAATAAAAAAAAGCATGTCAAGATGTATTAGAAGAAATAATTGTGAGGACTGTAAGTCACTGTAAATAAACATATCATAATTGAAAGGAGTAGCTAAAATATAAAAAATTGACAACTTACTATTTGGACATATCATAATTGAAAGGAGTAGCTAAAATATAAAAAATTGACAACTTACTATTTGGTATGGTGTAGGTAAAACAATTACTTGTCAGGACAAGGATTTGCCACTATGAACGAAAATTATAGGAAGCTTGCTCAGTTAAGAGCGGAATTAGAGGCGAGGGCGATGAAAAATGTTATTTCCCTTGCTATGATTGCAGGGGATTGCAAAAAAAAAGACTTTTAATAACAACAACTCAAAGACATTGTAGGGAGAAGGGGCAGTCCGACGTGGGTTATGAATATCATCACTTGGTAAGAGGATTCAATATTTAATGTATTCTCTGTAAGAGTCAGTCTGTCATGAATTTTAGTAATATTTCTTATCGATTTTTTATATTTTCTATAGACACTAACTTTTCTACATTGTTTTTAAATATATAGACGATGCCCCCAAAATGTTGACCTCCAGAGAGTTATTTTCCAAGTACTAGCATAAATACTCCTTTACAAGGTGATGAACTTCAAGATCAGAATATTGAAGTTGTTGATCAACTTATTAATGATGATATGGATGGAGATAACGTTAGTGATTCAAATCAGGAAGATGAGATTCACAGATTGATCCAAGACACATTTGCCCCAATGGATGAGAACAACCAGGATGATAGTCATGATGTTGATCCTCTAATCGAGAAGTCACATCAACCTCTCTATGAAGGCTCAACAACAAATATTTTATCTAGTATATTGTTTTTGGTGAACCTGAAGGTTTTGAATGGTTTATCAAACACATGCCTCACACAGATACTAAGGTATTTAATTTGTTAATTATTTATGCTTGCATGTTCACAAATACTTAAAAGGTTCAATTTTTTCCGATATTGCTATTCTTTTCTAATTTGTAAATTAGTATATTGGATGATATATTGATGACTAATATTGTTTACATTGACTTATTGTTTATAATTTTTGAAGACAAAACAACCCTATTTTTGAAGACACAACAACTACTCCCATTTGTGAACAAGAAATGACTCACGCTATTACACAAGAACTAGCGTCAGAGCATGCTGCTCCAAAAAACCTTGAACCAGAGTTGGGTGCTTCTACTCCAAGAGAAGTGTGAGTTAAACAAGAGCCAGGAATAGAGGCTGCAGGTAATGAATCTTGGAATGAGGTTCCTCCTAGGGGATGGGCTAAAGAAATTCCTGTCAAACAGGAATTTGTCAAATTTTGCGCAAGGAAAAGAACAACAACCTTTAGAAATGAGCTTCACCTAAAGAAATGAGCACGAAGATACAAATGAATTGCCAAGGAAGCAGTGAAGAGAAATGTCAAGGAGACTATTTCAACAACTACCCAAACTGGCGATACTCCCACAGTATCGGCAGCTATTCAAACTGTCGATACTCCGAGAGTAACAACAGCTATTCAAATTGAGTTGGTGTTTCATACAGTAGCTACTCAAACCGAGCCTATCTTACACACCTCTACAGTACTAGCAACCACTCAGAATGATCCTATTTTGCACACTTCCACAGTAAAAACATCTACTCAAGCTGAGCCAATGACAGATACAACTGAAACTCAGGTAGTTTTGTTGAAAGCCGAGATACAGAAGTGGACGAAAATTGTAGCCCAGTTTCGGACAGGAGTTATCCCTTCTTCAGTGCACCTAAGGACATTGAAAGACATAAGGGAGTGAGCTGCTAGAGTCATTGTTGACTATGAGGAAAAGTTGGAAGAAGAGAAGAAAAAGGGAGAGAAATAGAAGGAAAATATTACAGAGTTGGAGGCACAGATACAGAGGTTAAGAGATGACAAACGGGACATGTATGATATCACCCAGCAGGTAGTAATGTGCTTCTCCCCTTCTCTCATCTATGCATCGTTACTTCATGAACAATATTTATTTTTCTGTCTGGAATGTATTCACCAAGAGATGGTTTATAATATTAAATACCCCATGGAGTTTCTTAGGACCTTTAAAATTTATGACATCCTCACACAAAATATCATGTGTGAATTGTACATGCACAACTACCTGCTAAGAGATGATAAAAAATTCAATCCAGTTCCTTATGTGGGAGATGTCGAATTGAGGGCTTTTATTTCCTACACCATTTACCAAGTGAAGTGGAAGAAGGCACTTGATTCTTTCGAGGAAAATCAGGTACACAGACCCCTTTAGGTTAGAATGGAGAACTTTCAAGTTGAATAGTTCATCAACAAACATAACTATTTCATACATATTCCCAATTGGCCACAAAATATGGAAACTACACAGCAATGGTGTGTTGATATTTGCATAAAACAATTGACCTATTGCAAGGAAGAGGCACTTGAAAACTATGGCCATAGATGGGTCTTCTCACCATTTTCTATCAAGGAACGGGAAGCATTTGGGGCTCCCAATTTTTACAGAGCCATGGAAATAATATCTAGGTATATAGCATGTATGAGGTTTTGTGGGCTTCGATGGCTATGTTTGATATTTTCATTCCCCGTCATCTGGATGCCACTTGATCAATATCAACTTGATTACGAGGTCCAGAGATAATGGTGGAAGGATATAGTATTGAATGGGGGATATAAGTTTCTAGGGACAGATATGGATGAGGAATATGACATAGCAGAACTTTAGTCCCAGTATCAAGGTTCCAACCTAGATCTACAAAAGCAAAGCCCTACATGAGGACGATAACATGACTAAAGTTTGGGGGATATGTGTGTAACCACAAGGGTAAGAATGTACCCCTATTATGTCATTTTGTGTATTAGTTCAAAAACATTAGATATTGGTTGGGGGTTTACCAAAGCGAATCACTAATCTCTAAAATCTTGCAGGAATAGAGCAAATGCAGTCTGGCAAGATGATGCGATCAAAGATGCAGCGCAGTTTGCGGGTGAAGTTTCAAAAGAGGACATGTTCCATGGTCCAACATTAGGTTATGTTAATCGATTAAGCCTTTGTGTATTTTTAGGACGAGTTGTTACCCTAATATTGGGACGCCCTGTGCTCAACTAATGGTATAAAAGGCTGAACAGAGATAGAGAAGGGATTAGCCAGTCAGTCAACTAGCTAGGAGTTGTCCTGTATCAAGACTGCAACCTATGTAATCTCGTTTTATTTAATGAAAATCGAGTTGCTTCTGAGTTTATGAGTTTTCGTGGCAGTTAATTCATCACAGCCTTGATCGGGGAGTTGGGTCCGCTCTTCTGGTCAGGGCTTGTTAGCTTATGATATAGTTTTGTTGTGGTTTTGTGTGGAATCTATTAGATCTGTGTGTTATCTTGCGTCATTTGAATGTTACATTTATTTATGTTTAAGCACCAGTAATCTAGTTTTTGTTCTTTATTTTACTGCAATGATTGTTTATTTACATGATCAATATTGAAAGAAGCACAATATGCACATACAGTGCACGATAGACTGTTTAAGTTTAAGTAGACATTACTTTGATTTATTTAAGTGCACATTTATGTTTAAGTAGATTGTTTACTTTGATTTATTTCATTCATATGAGTGTGAGTAACCTTCATTTTTTTGGTAAGGGAATGACTCAACCACAAGGATACAAGTTCCTCATCCAAAAATCTACAAACATAGTTGTTGAAAGGGTGTGAATGCCTTTAACCTCATGTTGTGATTATCCCTTCACATTAATAGGTTAAAATTCATATTCAAGGTAATAATTGAGACCAATTTAGATTAATATCGATTAATGGTTGTGACTGCATTGAAGTGGATAAGTAAACGGTTGGCCCACTCTCACAAGCATAGTGATAGATTGAAAAAAAACACATCTCCCATATTGTCCCCCTGGGATACTCCTACCAAATTGTTTTTGACCTCTAGTTCAGAGCCCCAATATCACAATTAAAACCATTCATTCAAGGGAATGTATTTTATCTTCCCCTTCATCCCAAGGTGCCTTCGGTTTCTCTTCTGGTCCACTAATAAAGACACCTAATAAGTCCCAAAATCCCCTCTCATAAGCCCTTCTCACATAAGAAACCCTTTGAAGGGTCAATAACACATGAAAATATTGAGTATGGGCAAATCATGAATCCCAACATCCATCTTCTCATGTAGATTTTTTTTTTTTAAACCTAAAGGAAGCGTGGCAATATCGACAATAGTTCGTCGTAAGGCAATGAATGTGTTTTATTAAGTGTGACAATATCGAAAGAAGTTAATCGCACGTTGTCATGGTTTTGTGTCGCACATATAGTGTCTGCGTCATAACTTTTTTCTATGCCAAACCTTTTCGTCGCTATTGCTACGAATTTTTGTTGGAACTTTCCACACTTTTTCGTCACACGTATGGCATCTGTGTCGTAATCTGTTGGTAAGTTTTTTTACTTTGGCACGGTTATTCGTCCCTATTGCAACGGAGTTTCGTTGCAATTTCCATGCTTTATAAGGTAAACCTATCTTGATGGTGATGACACCTGGAGGGATAATTTCATCGTTGTTTCCACGAATACCTGGTTCATGGATATAGCGATGAAAAATAGTCTTTGCTTTCATGGAAAGTGCGACGGATATGTGTGGCAATAGCAATGAAAACCAGTGGAAATTTGGTCATATGTATTAGTGTATGGGGGTTGTTCCCTTTTCAGTAGAACACTGGCCTTTGAAGGCCTGGGACATCACCCATGAGGTCCAAGATGTCATCCTTGCTTCATGGACGTTTTGGCATATGGACAGGGTAGTTTGGCACATGTGGCAGGTTGGAGAAGCCCAAAGGGGGTTAACATTTTGCTCTAGGATGCCCCATTTTCCCTAAAAGGGGATAACGTCTCCCTTAGAGGGGATTGACGTCTCTCTTTAGCTTGATTAGATTTTAATTTTCACCATTTAATGTAAAACATGTGATTTTTAGTATTGTGGCCTTGTCGGCCTTTTTCATGACCTAAAATGTAAAATTAGGTCATGGTATTGTATAAATGAAGGATTTTCACCTTCATTTTTTCATCATCTCTCACTCACCACTTGGTGAGGTCGAAAATTTACTCTGTATTCTAAAATTTGGGCTGAAATAGTGAGGCCCATTTGTTGAAGGAAGATTTTCTTGGCATTTTTGGCATTTCTCTTAATGGAAGGTGTTACAACTAGGGTTTGCTATGCTTTGTTTTGGTGATAGGTAGGTATTTTTCTGCAAAACTTCTGGATTGAATGGTTGCATTACTTATTTCTTCCATATATTTATAATTTTTTTGAATAAACCCTAGGGGACAAGCACACATTATAGGTCCTTGTCTCATGTCCCCATTGAGATTCTTAACCATTTTATTAGCTAAAATGAGATAGAGCCTTGCCTTAGAAACACTCTACCCTTTCATGCTAAAGAGGATTGATCATAGATTTAGCTACACCCTTTTCCCCCTCTTCATATGCTAGTCATTTTGCTTCTTTTCTCTAAGAAGAAGAAGACGCATCAGGGCCTAGTTCAGCTACACCCTGATGAGTCATTTTTTCTAGGGTTTTTCCAGTAAGGCCTTGCTGTAGCAATACCTTGTTCTCAAACCCTCTTGTCTTATTTTATTACTATTTTCTCAGCTAGACGTCACTTCCATTGAGTTAAGTAAGGAGGAGAGAGCATCGAGGCATAGTTCCCCTACACAAAGGTGAGCCTCTCTCCCCTAGGGTTTTGACTATGGGGACTTACTTTAGCAACACCTCAAAGCTTCTCCTTCTAGTCCTTAGTCGTACTATGTTTTGATCCTTTAGCTCCTGCGTCCTTCACTATTTGACTCCATTAACCCTAAGGCACTGATCTGAAGACATCTTGTTTGAAGTGAACTTGATCACAACAAATCTCAAAACCTTGAATCAAACCCTAACTACTAACCCTAGCTTAGAAACTAACCTAACTAATCTATCATTGTCGTCATCTTTAGCTATAATATCATTGGTGCATCTAACATTTTCTTTATAAGAAATTGAATGGTGGCTAAAGGAATTTATAAAATGAAGTGTTGATTTGTTACATCGAATGCCATATTGTTTTAGCATTTATTGAAGAAGTGGCATATTTATCATTGTTATTTTATAAACATTGACTTCGTGAATATTTACTATTCAATTGCTTATGTGTGAATTAGATAGTCATTGATTTATATGAAGTACTAACCAAGTAAGCATCTTTCATATATCAGTTTTCTTGTTGCTTTGTCTCTGTCAAGTGCATCCCTTTTTCTTTGGTTATACTTTATTATTGGTTGTTAGCTGAACTATCTACTCGGTGGTGACTTGTGAGGGGGGAAACTTGTATTTATATTATTATCGTTTTCCTTCTGAAAACCCAGGGTCACTGGGGATGTCTCCCCTAAGCCTTACCACCCTAAATAGAAAGAACCATCCCATTGAGGTGACATTGGATGGGATTGGTTCCAATTACACCAGTTTGACTCTTCAATATATAGCCTCTATCCTTGCTACAAACTATGCGATAACAATTTTTGCGCCATTATCGGGGAACACCGAGTCAATTCTCCTCAAGACAACACTTTTCAATAAGCCTTTCCTCAGAAGCCTTATATTACAAGCTTACCTGGCGACTCCACTTAGGGTTTTTCCCCTTATCTTTTGATGGTTTCAAGAAAATTATCTGGCGACTCCACTGATGACGAAGCCAACAATGACTTCACAATGGGATCCCAGGAATTACAAGCCTTTAGACATGAGAAAAATCCCATGATACCCATGAAAAATGCCCTCGATAGAAGGAAGATGGCTCCCTAGATTCACTAGTAGCAATGGGGAAAGAGATGACTTTCATATGAATTATTTTTGTTCTTACTTTGCACTCCATCCTATCGATGATGATGATGAAGATGTAGTGATGAAAATTTTTCCTACCACTCTTCATGGGAATGCTAAAAAATGGTATGATTATCTTCCCGTTGCTAGCATTACCTCCATGAACCAACTAGAAGAAGTATTTCTCAAAGAATGGGGCATAAAATTGGAAGAGATCCAAACATTGCTAAAAAGGCTCCAGTATGTAAAACAAGCTAAAAATGAGACTGTTTGGAACTTCTGAAATAGATTTGAGGGTATGTTGTACCAGCTTCCTAGAGACCATTATCCTAAGGATAAAGACCTCATGTATCTCTTTACCAATGCACTCTTGGTGAATTTGGGGTTTCTCCTGAGTAAAAAGAATCCAAAGACACTCCATGAAGCTGGTAACATGGCCTTACAAATCGAGGAAAATATCCTCTTTTCCAGAATAAAAAACATGTTTTCCCTAGGAAGAAAAATCAATGATTATGAAGATACCTCACACACTCTCAATTTGGAGAAGCTGGTTTCCCTTGAAACTTCTACTGATGATTTTCAAGAAGAAGGGAAACAAGTTATTGACCAACAGAATACTAAGGGGAAAGCTCTTGATGAGGTTTTCCAAGAGAAAGGGATCATTGAAAACGCAACTAAGGAGCTGAAACCTGAAGAATACGATGAAAAATCAACCTGCACTCCTCCTCCTGATGAAGCAGTCCACAAGCTTTTTTGACCCGCACAAAAGCAAGTCCATGAGATTAGATGCTTCCCTTTTAAAGATCTTGATGATACCGTGTTCCTTGATTCAAAGAGTGAAGGAGAAATGGAATCCCTGAATGAGGTAAATACTCCTTGATGTACTCTTGAAGACAAAGGGGCAATCCATGAGGATGAAACAATAACACATGCTGGAAATGTTGGACACACCTACCACACTTAGAGGGGGGGTGAATGAGTGTGGGGCTCTTTTTCCCAAAACTGCCCTCTTGCACAAAAACTCATCAATTAGCATTCAACATTTATTCATTACCCATTGTTGTCATTTATAACTAGTTA
>ML810823.1:165874-192383 GCA_009831015.1 Picea engelmannii
ATTTGGATACTCTAGGAAGAAGTTATGATTGTTTTACCTAGAACACCTTCTTGAGACTAGTCAATAGGGCTAGTCAGATACCCTATCTTACACAAGGTGTATCTACAAATTTAAGATGACCCAGAAGCTGAAATTTTTACCACCAATACAATACTAATTTCTGTAAATGATCTCTAGAAGGCAGGGTATGAAACATTACAGAAAGGTTTTTATAGAGAAAATGCCTCAATGACTCATTTCAGGATGATTCCATAACCCTATCTTGTACAGGCTGTATCTCCGAAAGTATAAGGACTCAGGAGATAAAGTTTGAACCCAACGTACCTTGATCCATCTACTAAATACCTTCCAATTGGTTCCTTCTTAAACGCTTTAGAAAAAAAGTTATAGCGAAAATTCCACGGTGTCTCAGATGTAGCAGCGAAACCCCAAGACCTTGAGCTCTGATACCATATGTTAAGAACCAAACATCAATATAGCATGGAAAAACCTCAAGAAAAGTACATCAACACCTTGAAACTGAGATAATTTCAGATAATAAGCCTCTTCGAGGGGGCAACCTCCTTTTACCCCACTTAAAATGTTCAAGTACAAGATGATTCAAAATGAAAACGTCTCCTTGGTATATATAGAAGACTAGGAGGTATAATTACAAATAATGGCCTAAAGCCGACATAATTAAAATAACATTACTAATATAAATTACAACTAATGGCCTAAAGCCGACATAAATAAAATAGCATTACTAATCTAATATGCCCCAATTAAGGGGTAATGAGCCAACATTAGGGCTTAACATGCTTATGTGTGAATTAGGTAGTCATTGATTTATATGAAGTACTAACCAAGTGAGCATCTTGTGTATATCAGTTTTCTTGTTGCTTTGTCTCAAGTAGGTGCATCTCTTTTTCTTTGGTTATACTTTATTATTGGTTGTTAGCTGGACTATCTCCTCGATGGTGAATTATGAGGGGGGGAACTTGTCTTTATCTTATTATCCTTTGCCTTCTCAAAACCCCAGGTCACCGGGGACATCTCCCATGGGCCTTACCACCCTAAAAAGAAAGAGCCATCCCATTGAGGTGACATTGGGTGGGATTGGTTCCATTTACGCCAGTTTGACTCTTCAATCTCTAGCCTTTATCCTTGCTACAAACTGTGCGATAACTATTTTTTCATCGTTGTCGGGGAACACTGAGTCAATTATCTTCAAGACGACATTTTTCGATAAGCCTTGCCTTAGAATACTTATCTTACAAGCTTAATTGGAAACTCCACTTAGGGTGTTTTCCCTTATCTTTTGATAGTTTCAAGAAAATTATATGGTGACTCCACTAATGACGAAGCCAACAATGAATTCACAATGGGATCACGAGAATTACAAGCCTTTAGACATGATCAAAATCCCAGGATACCCATGAAAAATTCCCCCGATAGAAGGAACACGGTTCCCTAGATTCACTAGTAGTGATGGGGAAAGAGATGACTTTCATATGAATGATTTTTATTCTTACATTGCACTCCATCCTATCAATGATGATGCTGAAGATGAATTTTTCCCACCACTCTTCACGGGAATGCTAAAAACTGGTATGATGATCTTCTTGATGCTAGCATCACCTCCATGAACCAACTAGAAGAAGTATTTATCAAAGAATGGGGTATAAAATTGGAAGAGATCCAAACATTGCTAAAAAGACTCCAGTATGCAAAACAAGCTAAAAGTGAGACTGTTTGGAACTTCCGAGATAGATTTGAGGGTTTGTTGTACCAGCTTCCTAGAGACCATTATATTGAGGATAAAGACCATGTGTATCTATTTACGAATGCACTCTTGGTGCATTTGGGGTTTCTCTTGAGTAAAAATAATCCAAAGACACTCCATGAAGATGGTAACATGGCCTTACAAATCGAGTAAAATATCCTCTTGTCCAGAATAAAAAACATTTTTTCCTTAGGAAGCAAAATCAATGATTATGAAGATACCTCACATGCTCTCAATTTGGAGAATCTATTTTCCCTTGAAAATTCTACTTGTTAGCACTTGGTAAATTTCCTAGAGGTTGAAAAAGAAGAAATCTACAAAGGTAACTTTATCCAACCACTTTTAAAGCTGGGATCTAGCCCTTCCAGCTTCAGAGAGGGATCTCTCTATATGATTTAGCTTTGTTTCTAACTTTAGATATTAAGCTAGGTAAAGGAATAGGTAGGTTTTGGTGTAAAAGTGTTTTTGAATTGGTTGAGACAGTCTACACCTCCATTAGGCTATGGGGTCTGTGTTATAACAAACATGAGATACAAACCATAAACGTAAAGGAATACTTCCACAGGGCGAGATAATATACTCACTGGATATTCAATAGTTTAAATGATGGACAGAAGAAAAGATGAGATAGATAATTCAACTAAGAAGCAGTTAAGAATTCTTTAATTGAAAACCTCAGAAGATAAACATTAAAACCTTTAAAGTTAGAGACAGGGTATCTAAGATAAATCCTGCAACATGCATTACTTTTAAAGATTAGTTTTAGAAAACAAAATGATCACAAAGCAAGAAAAACATTCAACTTAGAGAAAAACGTCACCAGTGAATACACACAAGAATCCTGTAAAAGTGCTTCCTCTTTATTAATGGCAGATCTCTTCAAAAATTATTACAGTCTGATAGCGTCAGGGTGTAAAGATCAAAAACCCTCAATGCTTCGAAAGGTGAAGTATTTATAATTCAAATTACAAATGTTCCTATCATAACTGATCAGGACGTGCTCATTCTATTTTTAGTCTAACTAATTTAACTAATCAAAACTGCTTGATGACTCGGTACAACTGCATGTGGAATTTCCGGGGTAGGTCGTTGGCGAGGTTCCTGTGTAACCTCTTCTGACTGGATAGGTGACTGGACTTGGATATCTCATCTGCTAATCGAGCAGATCGCAGAGTTCCTCCCATCTAAGGTGACTAGGCATAGTGACTTTGAGCAATCTCCGATACACTTCATCCATTTCAGTATATTTGGCGAATGTGGGCTTAGTGAGGAATATGTATCGAATCTCATGTTGGATATTGATGTCCAACTAAAGAGAATCTAGGAATGCTTTGCCGGTGATACTCCCTTGTATGCCAGCAAACTTTGAACTGTCCTTAGATACTTCGGACAGTCTCTTTTTGTAATCGGGGAGTGTCATCAATTTATCATTAATAACCTTCAGACCTGGGAGACCTTTCTTCTGGAGAGCTTCGATCTTGATGAAGAATCTCTGTACTCCCTGATCCATGACCTGCACCTTTTCTTCCAGCTGAAGCATTAGACTTCTCTTGGTCAAAAATATTTTGACCTCAATGATGGTTTCTGTCCTGTCTTCTATCTTCAGCTCTTCTAGCTCTTCTCGGGTCTTGGAATTGAGGAATTTGATGATGTCATTTACCTGAGTTGGTCTATCTCCCAATTCCACTCTGATCTTCTCAATAGCCTGTTTACTCCTCTGGACCAACTTGTTCTGCTCAAACATGATTTGGATCATGGGCCAGATTTCATTTATGGACTTGGTGATTTATGTCCATACATTATCTTTGACCTCAGCTAAAGTCTTCCCTGCCACTGTTTCCTTTTGGAACTGCTGTAGTTCCTTCCTGAGCTGCTCAGTTACCTGCTTTTATTTGGATAAGCTGGTTTGGAAAGAAGTTTTGAGTTCCTGGAGGTTCTCAACTTCCTTCTTCAGCCTACTGATTTCTATCTTCTGTAGGTTCATTTTCTCCATGGATTTGGCAAGATCGGTTGTCCCTTCCTGTAGTGTCACTGGTGATGTTGATGGGATCATTGTTACTGTTGTTGTGCTTGTCCCTGAGATTGGGATAGCCGTCAATGGAATGGCTTTCATAGACTTCATCTACTCTTTCTCCTTTAGCAGTTTCTCCATTTCTGCTTCCATTTCTTTAAGCTAGGCGTTCTGCTCCATGAGCAACTTAAGCATCTCATCCTTCTCACCTTCTTTCTCTGCTATCTCCTTCGCCTGTGAGTCCTCTGTGGGCAGGAGCTTCAGCTATTTTCTTAAGGATGCGATGTCTGCATTTTTCTTCTTTATCATCTCTTCTGCAGCTTTGACATTTGATGGATCATAGCCGATCTTTAAAACCATCTCCTCCAAGGTCTTGATTCTTTTGTCCTTCGCAAAAGATGATATATTTTCCAGCTTAAGCTGTGTCTGAGCGTTGTTCAATGATACCTGTAATTTTGCTGCAGAAGCAGAAGCATGTGACAGTGTATGGAAAACCATCTCCCCTGTCTGCTTGTGCAGATCCATCTGATCTGCTGGGTGCACGTCCTTTGCCTGGAACTCGAAAGTGGCCCTCTTATAGTTCGAAATCACCTTGGGATCCGGAACCTATGCTTGAAGGAAATCCATGTGCATCCTGCCCTTCTCTGTGTCGAATGCAGACAGCAGTCTATGTTGCGCAGTTGATGTTTGTTTTTGAAACTGGGCATAAGTGTTGCTAGTAAGGGTTTGATTCTTCTTCTTGATCAACTCATACTTCTCGAAGATTCCCAATTTGGGCCCAGTCTTGCCTGGCTGATTGTTCAGGGGAGAATCTGTAGACTTCTTTGGTACTGTTGGGGTGATGCCTTGATAAAGGCTCGAACCAAAAGGTGGAATGATCGGCTTGATTACTGTGGTAGTTACTATGGTAGGCGGGGCTTCTTGTTCTACTGTCGTGCCAGGCATTGAAACTGTCTTTGGCCTCTTGGTGTGCATCTGGAACTCTTTTGATGATACCTCTGTTACAAGCGGAGATGACTCCTATCGAGGCCTTTTTTCCTTGGGGACCTGTGGCATGGTAGTTGGTTTCACAGTTGTTGGGGGAACCTGCTGCTCTACTTCAATCAAGGTGTCAGGCAACCATACTGTCTGATTAGCAAATTTCTCAATCTCGGGCTTAGCTTCATGAACATACGGGATATTTTTTTTCTTCACCCGCATTTCTGAGATTATCCCATATGGATCATAGTGCCATGGGAAGCTTAAGAAAAACTTCATCTCTTTTAGCATCCGGTCAGCTTCTTCTCTGGCACCTCGAATGTTGCAAATGAAGGAGCCAATTTGCCCCTTGATACGAAGTTGCTGCTTCTTCTTTAATGATACGAAATGAACATCATCAGAATTCATAATTTGTCTTATGTACTCTAAAGCAAAAATTCTTACCGGCACATATTTGGGCAACTTGTAGGGTGCCAAATTGCACCCGAAAATCTCTACACCCCCTCACATGAAATGCTACATTCAAGCGGCATCTGTTTAGGACCAGCAACCAATAACCAAGCCGAATACACTGTTGTCATTGGCCTCTTGACCGACACCCAGCATCATCATATTCGTCACCTTAGCGTCTTCCTCGACTCACAGTTAGTCGTTCTCCAGCTCAACATTGTTTACCATGTACACGATCCATGCCTCTTTCGTAAATACCTGCAGGTTAGACTGTTATCTCGACATTTTGATTCCATTACATTTACACATATTCCAAGAGAATTGAATCAAACAACAGATGAAATAGCTAACATGGTGTTAGATTGGCATATATCACATCAAAATACACAGACATAAGCATCTCATACACCCTGTCACAGCATATAGGAAACATAGACATCATCATCATCAAAACAAAAAACACATGTACAACACATTTGGATCCAAAAAATATGTATACTCATATATATATATATTGTCCTCTCCGGCCATCCGAATGTTTACATACAAAAAATATACCGGCCCATCGGCCCCTGCCGCATCTCGGTACAAAAAATCGGCTCACCAGCCTATCAAAAAAGGTACAAAAATACCCCATACAATCAGGGGGCCTCTAAGGCACCCCCCGCTGCCTCTCCCTCGGGAGGAGGTGGTGGCCCACCCTCACCTGCCCCAAGCGGTGGTGGTGGAACATCCGCAGGACCACCCTGCCCAGGGGGCAGGCATCCACTCGTCATCGCAGCGAGCACAGCTGCTCGCCGCATGATCGACCGCCATGGTGGCGGTAACCCGATGCACTGCTCTAGGAACTCCTCATCCTGGATACGGGTCCACATGCCCTCAGGCACGTCTCGAAAAATCGTCTCAAAACGATGAACTAGATCATCATCATCTCCGGCTACCACCGGAGGAGCATGAGATGGCCCCGCACCAGGGTCATCAAAACGGTGCCTCTGCGCTGGTCTCTCAAGCCCTGCTGGTCCCTCAGTAGCCTCATCCCTCGACCGCCTCCTTGCACGCAACAGTCTCTCCTGCTCAGGCTGCGCAGGCGCTCTGAACACCTCCACCTCACGCCCGCGAGGTGCCACATCTGCACATGCACCAAACAAGCAACAACAGATGGTATCAGTGACTATACATCAAACATATGAACTGGTATATCAAAATCACAAACATAAATCACAAAAATACACAACATACCTCTGTGGTCAAAAATCTTCCCAGGAGGCAGTACAATATTCGGATCCCCCCGGAAGTCCACCCCAGCATAGGGGAACCGGAGTATAAATTGCGGCGTCTGCCGCCATATCAGAGATGCCTCCTCTGTGAAGTAATGGCTACCTTCGCCACCTCCGTGGCGAACCAAAATCTCGGACCACCGCCTCAAGCGCGGCTCTCGTACCGCTGGTACCTCCAGCACCACCCTCGGCCGCAACCCCGGCACCCTCTCCAGGAAAAAGGCCACCAGGATGAAGCCAAAAGCAAACTCCCCCCTGCCTGTGGACCGACAACGGTCCAGCTGCGCAATCATCTGCGCATGGAGAGTCAGACCCCAGGCGAACCGCTCACGGCCCACCACCACCCTCTCCATCAGCAGCATCTCGCTACCACTAATCCGGTGGGGCGCTCGGGTCCCGTACACCCGCACTATCATCGCTGCTACGCAACGATGCAGCAGAACATCGATAGCACTGATACGCACTGATGACCCAGTCATATAGTGCTCGCCTGAGCAGTATCGCTCGGCGACCTCCGCCAGATCAGTCTCCCTCGGCAGCGCAGGCACTGCCGGCAACGGTGTTCCCCGAAAAGGGAGCCCAGTCAAAAAGTAGATGTCCTCCACTGTAGTGAAGGCGACCTACTCTCCTCGTATGAGGAAGCAGTGCTGCTCAGGGCTCCACATCTCAATCAGAAACTGGAGCAGATACTCCTGGGCCCGTATCAGAGGGCACTCAAAAAACTTTAGCAACCCACTGGCTGCTAAAGACGCCCACACTGCTAGCCTCGCCTCGACCACTGCCTCCCGCAGTGGCTCCCAGTCCCGCTCGCGCCATCGCACCTCCATGCTCACTGATCGTCGCCTGTACACAACCCAGAGTCCTATATTAGATTAGGCAATTATCCAAAACATCAAAAAGAGCTACTTTTTCACCCTGAAACCTTGCCTCCAAGGCGCGGTTTTTACCCCCACAGGCGCGCACAAATGCGCGCCTGTTCACCATACAGGCGCGCACTCATGCGCGCCTATCCACTTTACAGGCGTGCTCTAGAGCACGCCTGTCGTACCCACAGGCGCGCTCTAGAGCGCGCCTGTTCAACCTACAGGCACGCATGAGTGCGCGCCTATCTACTCCACAAGCGCGCCCTCATGCGCGCTTTCTCAGTGTACAGGCGCGCACCCATGCGCGCCTTCCACTGAGTCACCCACACATTGGGGCCCACACCCTAGCAAAAACCTCCTAAAACTCCCGTACGGCCCCCTATACCTACCCAACCCAAAAATTTGAAACCTATAGCTATGCAGGATGTTCAGACCACTAACCTGAATCTCGCACGTCGGGAAACGGATGCCTGGTGCTCTCAGAATCGCTCAATCTCCTCTCGATCTGCTCTGGAACTCACTGTAGCAGCAGGTACAAATGAGGTGGCAATGTGGGCCCTACAGCTATATATAAGGTTTTTTGCCAAACTTCCACTCACCATTCCGGGAGCCCACGGCGTCCATTTTTCGAACCGTCTTCAGCCACGGGATCAGCGTCCCGCCGCCTACATCATGACTATCTCTGGGCCACTTTTTACCTGGCACCTCCGGGGCACCTTTTTTCCACATCATGGCCAGGTACGCACGCGCATTGTCACATTTGTCAAATACAAGCTCATACCTTTGATACTCTTCAGATATTGTTCACTTTGGGTATTTGGTTGTTATGTGTGCAGGTACTTGCTCATCGGTCATCGACATCATCCCTTCAGGTATATATTCAGCACTGGCATGTAGTCTATCCCACTAAATCACACTTACATTTCCAGTCACACCCTCTGATATTAGCCTTTAGGATCCTCATTCCTGGCTCTGTAGTACCCAAACCTCCATTTTGCATCTGCGGTACTGCAACCCGGTAGCATTCTCACCCACATGAGTTGTCCCATTCATAGCACATTTTTGCACTTTTGACACTCATGTTGTTCTTCATTACCCTTCAGGGATGGGAGTCCCGGTAGTTTTACATCATGTTGAGAATCAACCACATACTTCTTCTCCTCATTTTGCTAGCTTCCCATATGGACTCCCACATCATCGCTTTATGGTTATGTTCTTTTTTACCTGCACATCCGCAGGATCATGAACCCACCATTTCATCCACCATCAGTTTGCCCATCTGCGAACCTACCTCCATTTCACCAACCTCATACAGAAACTCGCCAATGGGGCCCCTACCCTTCATCAGTTTCTCATGACAATTCTTCCCTACCTGGGGCACGCATTTCACACTGGGGCACCCGTTTCTGTATTTGTACATTTTTCCCCACAATTATTTATTATTTATTATTTATTGTACAAACACCTTTACTTTCAGTCATTACATTCTTTGGCGTCAACCGTTGGCGACCTGCTCTCTTTTTGGCCACACGCAACCCATGTCACCCTTGGTTGGAGCATTACTTATCATTTACCCTTGCCGGCATCGTCCATATCTTCAGAGTACCCCACATGTCAGTTACCTCTACCCTCTGAATTTGTTCACCTTGTCCTGCCTCTGGCACAACTTAGCACCAGTCTTGTCATCCCCCTGACACTCGACCTTGTTACACGGTTGCGGCCACTGTTTTCCTCATACAACCTCCAGCCAAGGGAAGTCTTGAGTCATCCCACTACTTGACTTCGTCCCTGTACCTCTGCCACTTCCTCACTTCAGTAGATTCCACGGAGCACCTTTTTGCTTCTGGGAGTCGCGTCCCCCTTTTGTCGACATCAACACACTTTTCCAGAAGGGCGACAGTATCTTGATTCTCATTCCCTATGTTAATGAGAGATCTCAGACGGCACAGGGGGAAACACCATTGCTCCCTGTTGTCGTTGGCCCCCATAACATTCGACGCCAGCACTCTCTCATGTTATGGTGGGTCTTACTTTGCGACTATTGCAGTTTTTGTCATTTGCCGAAGACCTCTGAACGTGGTAGGGCCATCAATGCCCACATCATCATTGTTGATTATCACAGCGATCATTGCCCGTTATTCAGAGTATGTTCCTTTGCAGAATTGTCTTATGCCTTTATCATTACTGCCCCTGAGGGCGCTGCAGTTGTCTACACCAACATTTCCGTCATCTTTTTTCAGAGTTACAGTACACGAGCATGGGGCATGCCCGCCTCGTTTGTACACAGTTGTATATTTTTTCTGCACGTCTCTCAGAAGGTCGAGACACTGGTTCCTTTTCTCTCCAACGGACCGCTCCGAAGGGTCCCACTCTTGCTTTCCCTTACAACCACATGCTCAGTAGAAGAAACATTGATGGATTTCGGCTATACGTTTGCTCCTAACCTCATCCATCAGGGGGCATCTGTTATCACCGAAATTTCGTCTGCACAAGGTGACAAGAACTCCACATCATCAAAACAGCAATGAAGTCACTCATGGCACTGAATTAATTTCACAGCACTCAGAAGGGCAAAAAACTATACAAAGTAACCAAAAATTGAAGGGTGTTTTACAGCAGCTTTATGCGCGCGCATATGCACGGGACAAAAACGTGTTATGCGCGCATGCGTGCCCGACGCGCGACTGTCCACACAAAAAGCCGCGCATTTGCTAATACGGCGCATTAATTGCGAAGGTCGGCCTCTCGACCGCCTACAGACCGGCCCCCGAGGTGATTTGACCCTCAATCAGAGTCAGCTCTGAAAATACGGTGGATTAAATGACCTAAGTGAACCCTAATGCGCCCCTATTCACACCTGGATATGGTTAGAATACCGCCCTCGAAATTGCTATAAAAGGCTGCAAGGACTCATTGTTTCAACAGAGAATTCATAGCATCGTTACGCTATCCAGATGATTCAGAGCTTAGCCTTTGACAATCAATTCATCCGCAGTGTAATCCAGAGTTCTTTCATCACTCAGTTCAGTCCTGTTCATTTTGTAAGGAAAGCATAGTGTTGAGGGCCCCGAAGAGCCTTCCGCGGGAGGGAGAAGGGACCCCTGATCCCTCTCTTCTGCGTGTGCTCTGGTTTCAATAAAGCACCTGCCTGAAACCTTTGAAGACACCTGTGTCTGATGTTTAAATGTTCCTTGTTTATTTCTGTAATGTTCTTTGCTTTTAGTTTGTAGTTAGATTATGATTTGTTTATGTTTCTGTTAACCATTCTGTCCACAGCATCCTGTTCTGCCTTGCCAAGCCCAACAAGGCATGCCAGTGCTCCCATTTTTGCTCACCCGGCGACAATTCGAGCACGAATAGAAGGGAATTGAGCGGAAGTGGGAAGGAAAAGCTCGAATATCTGAGCTCTCTGGGGAAAGGTCATTTTTGATACAGCTCCGTGAGGATTTCTAGGTTGAAAGGAGAAACAAAATCAGCATGAGGAATTTGCATCATTTGGTCAATGTCTTCGGGAGTGATGAAGAAGAGGATGTCTCCAGATGAAGAGACGATGGCTCTCTAGTCGGGAATATACTGAGCTTGGGATTTGAGGGCAAATTCAGGAAAGTGATGTATCTGGGGGAAAACGTACAAGGGCAAATTGGACTCCCATAGTCCAATTTCATCACTCTGGTCAAGGAACACCTCCCGGAGCCATGAGTGGAGGCTTGAAAAATTGAAGTCGCAAATGCTATCTGTGATCAATCTGTCTTTATCAACCAATGGGATTTTGTCCAAGTCGACAGGAGGAGGAAGAAAAGGATTCTCTTCTCCTTCCACTGGCCTTGGCTTTGGCGCCATCTCTAAAACAGTACCTGCAATAAACAATATGTTAGTGGGGTCGACTTGGATGAAGGAGACGGGAAAACAATGGAGGAATAAGAGGTAAATTTTCTGGCGCGATGGACGAATAATGAATGAAAGGAGAATAATGGTAGTTTTATTCAAAATTGGGGTCGGTAGGACACGGGAGACAGGTCAGCAGGATAACGGGTATGTTATCCTGTAATAAATGGACAATGGGCCACTTGGGATGAGGTGGCAGGTGACAGTGGCCAAAGCATACGGACGGGTGACATGGAGGCTGGTGATTGGAGGTAAAAGTCGCCATAAGGGGATGTTCATGAGTGAAAAAGGGTTAGGTACTGACAGCAGGGACTGATAGAAGTTATGTGACGAGACTCATTCGGGAGCAAGTGGAACAAGTGGGAGATGACGTCCATGAGTGATGAGGGTTGTCATATGGAAGATAGGGATAGGACTTCTGGACCAATAGGATAACGCCACATATCAAAAGGGGCTCGCCGTAGAAAAGTAACAATTCCAGACCCCCCCCCTTTGGTTAAAGGCAGAACATCAAGGGGGGTCCGGAAACCTTTTTAGATCATTGATCTGCACGCCCGTCTCCAAGCCGTAGATCTTAGCGTGCTCTTTAATACTCATTCTGGACCCCCCCCCCTTCCATTAAAGGCAGAACGGATGGGGGGGTCTGGAATCCATTGTGAACCGTTGATTTGAGTGCCCTTACCTGGAGTGTCTAGATGAGTGCCAACGTTATTACCGATTCCACACCCCCCACGGTTAAAAGCAGAATGATCGGGGGGGTCTGGAATGCCCTGTGCACCGTAGATCTGGGCGCCACAATCTAGATCATTGAAAAGTGCATGGAGCATACACCCGGACCGGAGAAAAATGTGTTGGGAAACTTAGGACAAGTGCATTTTACGGGGTTTTCCCAATATTTTCACATAGACACCACCAAGGGGACTTCGTCTAAACTATTCTTAGGCAATGGAGACATGGTGTAGCATTTTCATCAATCTGGTTTCATTGGTGGTGAAGCAAATGAAGCAACTAACCTACATGCTAACCTATCCTCCTAGGACAATTAACCCAGATTAAACTGTTGGGTTAAGAAATTACTCTACCTAAGGGCTATCTGACCAGGATTAGACAGTCTGGTCAAATTTATTGACTAATCTAACCTAAGGGCTATCTGACCAGGATTAGACAGTCTGGTCAGATTTATTCACTAATCTAACCTAAGGGCTATCTGACCAGGATTAGACAGTCTGGTCAGATTTATTCACTAACCTATCAACATTAAATTTAAAAATAACTTGGCCATGCTTGAAAGGTATGGCCAAGTTACTATTATTGCATGGGGCTTTTGTTTCAATTATTTTATGCCCTCTTTTCTTTCTTTTTCTTTTCTTTTTCTTTTTCTTTTCTTTTCTTTCAAATTATTTGCAGAATGAAAAATCATTTGTCAACAAAATACTAGAGACAGATAATATCCAAGTCATCAGTTGATTCCCATAATTTATGGGGTGATAACACTACTGATGATTTTCAAGAAAAAGGGAAACAAGTTATTGACCAACAAAATACTAAGGGGAAAGCTCTTGATGAGGTTTTCCAAGAGCAAGGAATCATTGAAAACACAATTGAGGAGTTGAAACCTGAGCAAGACGATGAAAAATCAACCTACACTCCTCCTGATGAAGCAGTCCACAAGCTTTTTTCACCTGCACAACAACAAGATGATGAGGTTAGTTGCTTCCCTTTTTAGTATTTTGATGATACCTTGTTCCTTGATTCAGAGAGTGAAGGAGAAATGGAATCCCCGAATGAGGCAAATACTCCGTGTTTTACTCTTGAAGACAAAGGGGTGATCCATGAGGATGAAACAATAACACATGCTGGAAACACCAAAGACCTCAAAGCTCCTACACAAGAAGAAATAGTAAGTTTCCCTCCTCCCCTAGTTTTTTATGATGCTCTACTTTCTGATAGGGAAGATGAGGAGGAGATAAGAAATTCCTTGAATGCTTCAAATTCTGCATGTTATGATACCGATAATGACATAGTTGATAAAATTGATGAGTTCATACATGTTTGGAGACATAGGTGGGATGCAGTTGGTTATGATATGGATCCCATCTATGACATAGAGAGTCATATCCAAGTTTTTTCCTTTGCAATTATCACAACAAGTTACTCTTGACCAGTGGCAACATGGAGATGAGATTTTTACCGATGTTCCCCAAACACCCAAGGTTGACCAAGTACCTTGTCCGCCTGATACTTTTCAGTCTTACCTTGAGGGTGTTGATGAGCACTCCTTTGAGCACATGGACTCTTTCCATGAAGATGATCATCAACCACTATTGTGCTCAGATTTTGATACGAGTAAGGGCCTTATTTTCTTGATGTGACGATTTTCCCAGGACACCTCTGATTACCCTACCTTGTTGTGTCTTTATAGGTGTGGTTGGGAGCTATTTTTATAATGTTGAGTTCCCTCTAGGGAAAACCCTAGAGTCCAAGGGTTGTTTGGATACTACAAGTTTGAGTTTGTTATCTTGGTTTTTCAGCTTTCCCTTGACAGTTTTCCAGTCGTTTGCTAGATCTTTGTTGATCCCTTCCTTGAATTCATACCATGAGGATGTCCTAGGTAGCCAGGCTTCAGACCTTTTGAGTCATTCCTATGAACCTTGGACTTTTCATGACCCTTTCCTGAAGTGGATTGAGTACTTTGTTTTCAAGTCAACTTGGCATGGTTTTATTCCTCCCACCCACCTCCATGAGTTAGACTTTGTGATCTCCGATGATATGATATATATTCTAACCCATGAATTTTTTTTGCATGACTTATCACTATTTTGGTTTATGATGAAGCATAAAGGCAGGTATCATGGGACATTGCTCGATTGGCTTAACTGGTTGTTTGACTACACCCAACATCCAGCCAACAGGTAAGTACAAGTAAGTAGTTTTTTTTCACATTCACATTATTGATTGTTTTATTTCAGTATATATATATCTATGTAAGTTGGGGTGGCATTACCACCCTAATTTGGTTACTGATGCTGCTATTGAGATCAAGCAGGTAAACAAGTTATGCCAAATATGTTGAGGTTCTCATGCGTATGGTGAGCACCTATCCCCGAGTTGGATCCAGATGTTATCCCCCACTTTTAGGGATAACTAGGAGATCATGTCTCAAGGCCCATAGGTCCTAGACATGGAGTACCAAGAGTAGGATTGACTTTAGAATGGCCCTAGAGGGACCACCTTTTCTTTCTTCCAACACCTTTATCTTGTCAATGGAAGAATCATCCATCACCATCAGCTTGGTCTTGTGTCAGAGATGGTTCTTTCTCCATGAGGTAATTAGTCCAGGTATCATGGTATGTGTCACTTTCATCATCAAAACCCTTGAATATGTGCATTTAATTTCTTTTGTTTCTAACAAATGATTGGATATTACACTTTCCCACTTGACCATGTTTGGGGGGATTGACAGGATGCCCTACTAAGCATTTGTTCATAGGTTTTGGCTTGCCACTGGGGGAGTTTATGAAAAGACATCGTCCGCTCCCGTCACAGCACCACCTTTTTCATCTTGATTCCCGCTCACTTATCCCATTCCACTTGTCCAGGCACTGGGTTGATCTATTTTCGGGATTGCACCTTATCTCATGTGAAGAAGGGGATAAAGGCCCAGATGGTCAAAGCAAGCTGGTAATAGATAAAATCCTATGAATAAACCCTCGATATGCTTCACCCAGGGATCCTCGAGAAAGAAATAAAAGGCTTCTCAGCAAGAAATAAGAGGGACCCGTAAAAATAACAAAACAAGACCTAGTCAAAGGATAGGGGGTCTCATCAAGAGCCAATGATGCAGGAGCATCCCTCACGAAAAAAAAAACGACGTGGAAGCAGAAGCCAGCTGGAAGACATCCAGCACAAGTTTTTGAATTTTAAAATTCTATCTTGACGTTGACGCGCCTAAATTAAATGAGATAATTTAATTTAAGCGCCTTGGTAAAAATGTACTCAGACCTCGAGCCATATGCTCTTATTTGAGATACACAGAGGCATTTATAGTAGTATTTGCAAGTAGATGGAATTAAATTCTTATATTAGATAGTTCTCGAAAAAAGAGGGAAAACTAAATATAGACACCCTCATTTGTATTATTGTAACAGTTAGTTCAAGAAGAGGAAGAAGATTCTAGAGCATAGGAGAATAGCAGAGAGTTGTAGAAGAACACCCATGTACAGATCTTGAATTAATAGAAGAAGTTGATTCAGATTCATGGCTGTTGTGTTATTCTCTGTGTATGTGTGTTGAATGCTCTGCTTATGAATATTACTTCCTGTTATGCATTTTTTATTATGCTGTGTGTATGATTTCATGTGTGAAGACTAAAATATGAGAGGAAGTGAGGTGAGTTACAATTGTTTCTCTTTGAGCAAGGATTCCTGCAAGGAGTGCAGTTGAGTCGTCTGCAAGGAGTGCATTGACAAAAGGCTCGGGAGTTAAACTCTTGTTCTCCATTCACGTAGAAGTGAACGCGAGTTGTTGAAGCCGTGCAAGGAGTGCGCAGGCTAAAGAGAGTCTCAGTCATGAAACTGAGCAGAAGTATCGAAGGACTGCTGCTAGGGCATAAGCAGAGTCAACCGAAGCTCGAACATTCGAAGTGTTCGCAGGCTTGTCGTAAAGAGTGTGCATAAGGAATCTCACAGAGGTTGAAGTAAATTGACAAAGCTCTAGAGGGATAGACTTCTGAGTCGCTGAAGATTCAGTGTAGACCCATGTGACTGAAGTCGGGGAGAAACGTCACAGGTTGGTGAAGTAGCAAAGGAATCTCATGAAGAGATACTCCTTTTCGTCTCGGGGATTAACCAAGGAAGAACAGATGGTCAAAATCTTCTAAAGAGATTTTGCAAGACTCTGAGGATCGTCAGATCTCGCAGAGGTGCAAGCGGGTTATGGTGAGAATATTCCGAAGAGATCCGAAGTTCAGGAGAGGCAGGGCCGTTGATTCCGAGTCACAGGAGCCGTAGCATCTACACGTGATATCGTGTATCGGGGACTTGGGAGTTGAAGCCCTAAATATTTGCAACCAGAGAAGCGAGATCGCGAGACGCGATAAGATCAGAGTCATTGTTCAGGAGGACGCATGTCAAGAGATTCTCATCTCGCAGACTCGGGCATTGGAGGAGCGAAAAGGAATTCATTCGACTTCACGAGTGGCGAAGTAGCGAGGGATTTGTAGCCGTCCATCTGAAGGGACAGGTGTCAAGGATCGAGAGATCTCGCTATCTCGGGAGCTCGCAAAGTGAACGCCCAAGTGCTTGGTGTTAAAAGTCGTGAGATGCGAGGTCATGAGGCAGCGAAGTAGCGAGAGGCTGTGATTCATCCATCTGCGTAGGACAGGTGGCATAAGTCGGGAAACCTCGCGAACTCGGGAGTTCGCTGGTTGAAAACCCAAGTATTGGGTACTCCAAGTCACGAGTGGCGAAGCGGCGAGATATTTGGAGCCATCCATCTGGGGGGACAGGTGGCAAGGGATCGGTGATCTCGTGAACTCGGAACTCGCAGGTTAAAGGCCCAAGTATTGGGTGTGCAAAGTCACGAGACGCGAGGACGCGAGGCGACGAAGGAACGAGGAGATCGTAGTCGTCCATCTGAGGAGGACAGGTGGCGAGAGATCGACGGATCTCACAAGCTCAGGGGCTCGTAGGTTGAGAGTCTAACATTTGGGTACTCCAAGTCGCGAGGTCGCGAGGAAGCGAGAGACAGATAGCTGTTGGATCCATAGCCCAAGGAGACCGTTGGATCTGCGCGAGAAATCAGGTCTCGGAACCTTGTAAGAAAAGGTTCGAGAATTTGAGCACGGGAATCGCGAGGTTGCGAGATAGCAATATCCTGACAGCTGGAGCAGCGTGGGCCATAGTGGAGCGCGAGTGGAATACAGGTGGCATAAAGGACGCCGAGTCACGAAGCGCCGAGGAACCGAAACTCGTGTGGACGCTGAGTTGCGAAGTGCCAAAGGGAGAGATTTGTGGGGACGCATGGAAGAGCATAAGGTGGGACCGCATATCTCGAGAACTCGCGGACTAGAAGGGTGAAAACTTGACGGTTCAACCGGTGAGGTCGCGAGGTTGCGAATTCGCGAAGTCGCGAGAGGCGCAATACTAAGCCTAGCCCATGGTTGCATGTGGAAGGAGCTACACCCGAACCACCAAATTGGGTATCGCAAGATTTGAAAGGAAAAGTCATAGGTTTAGAGTCACGAACTTGTGAGACAATGAGATTTAGCTGACTTCGAAACAGATTTCTGTGGGTGCAGATCTCCCAATAGGGAGATAGAAGAACCTTCGAGTTCTTTGGGCCTAGAAGAAGAAGGTCCTATGCAAGGATGTCCCCGTGGGTGGCGCACCCCTGCGTCAAGTGGTATCAGAGCTTATTACTTGTCTGTATATTTCAGGCAAGAGAGGCAGGAGGAGATAAGAGAACACTCTGATACACATGTCAAGTGGTATCAGAGCCTAGAAAAGTTTCTTTGCTTTTTGTATCAAAGGAAAGAGGAGAATTCACCATGCCACCAAGAAGAAGAAGGTCATGTGCAAGGACGTGCCCGTGGGTGGTGCGCCCCTGCGTCAAGTGGTATCAGAGCTGGTCATCGCGAAAGCAATGATGAAAAGGTGGCCAGGTATCTGAATGGCCTGAGGTACGAAATTCAGGATGAATTAAATTTGGTGACCATCCGGACTGTGGAGGATGCTTACCAATTGGCTCTGAAGGTGGAGGAGAAGCTGAGCCGTAAACAAAGTCAGAGGGGCAGAGGCAAGATCAGCCCAAAGGCAAAGCAGTTGCCCAAGATAAATACTAGAAGCCCAAGGAGGAATGGAAGAAACCTCAAGAAAAGGCTAAAAGAGGTGGAACCTCACAAAGAAGGCCATATGCTAAGCAGCGAGGGCAGCAAATTGAACAAAGAGGAGGATATGATGATAACAATAGGTTTCCTCATACCAGAGATAGAGGAAGAGGAAGAGGTGGAGTAATTACATGCTTCACGTGTGGAAAAAATGGACACAAGTCATTCGAATGTCCAGAGAAAAAGAAAGAAACTGGAGAGACTCACATCGCCGAGGCACAGAGGCAAGATGTTGAGGCAGAGTATGTTGAAGGCGAAAGATCGTTGGTGATGCGAAAAGTCCTTTTGATGCCAGAGAAGGAGATGGAGAACTCAACGTAGAAGAACAATATTTTTAGGACCGCTTGCAAGACCAAAGATAGAGTGTGCAAAGTCATCATAGACAGTGGAAGCACCGATAATCTCATTTCAATCGAGATGGTAGAAAAGCTGGAGTTGGAGACAACTGATCATCCAAATCCATACAAAGTTTCATGGCTACAGAAGGGACATCAGGTAAATGTCACTAAACAATGCTTAGTTGACATTAAGATAGGAGGATATAATGATAAAATTTTATGTGATGTTATTACTATGGATGTCTGTCATTTATTGCTGGGTAGACCATGGCAGTATGATAGAAATGTAGTTCATGATGGGAGGATGAATACATATACCCTGAAGAAGAATGGGAAGACTCATATGTTGTGTCCAATTGAAGATAAAGAGGTGAAGCCGGAGGTAAGCAAAAGAGTACTTCTCATGAGTGGAAGGAACTTCTTACAGAAGTTAAGAAGAAGGAGGATCCACAATTCTTAGTGGTCAGAAAGTCAAGAATTGTTCTGACTAGCACAAGAGTGGACGATTTTCCAGAAGAAGTTCAGGAACTACTGGAAGAGTTCGTTGATATTGTGGTGGACGAATTACCTCGTTCATTGCCACCAATGAGGAGCGTGAGTCGTCATATAGACCTCATACCAGGAGCTAGTTTACCAAACAAAGCTGTGTATAGATTGATGCCGCAGGAGAATGAAGAGGTTAAAAGATAGGTCTAGGAGTTGTTGGACAAAGGTTTGGTCAGGGAAATCTTGAGTCTGTGTGTTGTTCCAACAGTACTTAGTCCGAAGAAAGACGGAGGCTGGAGGATGTGCACTGATTCAAGAGCCATCAACAAGATAACTATTAGGTATAGATTCCCATTGCCAAGAATGGATGATCTGATGGATTGCTTAAGTGGGGAAAAAAAAAATTCAAAGACAGATTTGAAGAGTGGATATCATCAGATTCGTATGAGAGAAGGTGACGAATGGAAGACATCATTCAAGACAAACGAAGGTTTGTATGAATGGCTTGTCATGCCGTTTGGCTTGACGAATGCACCAAGTACCTTTATGAGGTTGATGAATGAAGTCCTGAAGGATTTCATCGGGAAATTTGTCATCGTGTATCTGGATGACATATTGATTTTCAGCAAGACAAAGGCTGAACATTTGAAACATTTGGCTACTGTGATGAAGAGATTACAGCAGGAGAAGCTGTTGATAAATATGAATAAGTCATCATTCATGAAGACAGAACTCATTTATTTGGGGTTTGTTATATCTGCAAATGAGTTGAGGATGGATCCAGATAAGGTGGAGGTAATCAAGAATTGGCCATCACCGAGGAATGTATTTGAGGTGAGGAGTTTTCATGGACTGGCTAGTTTTTACCGAAAATTCATTAGGAACTTCAGTGGAATTAGCGCGGCAATGATGGACACAGTCAAGAAAAGACATAAATATTTTCATTGGACTGAAGAGGCAGAGAAGAGTTTCAATTTGTTGAAACGAAAGATTAAAAAGCAACCAATTTTGGTGTTGCCATATTTTCAGAAGACATTTCAGGTGAAATGTGATGCAAGCGAGTTTGCCATAGGAGCAGTCTTGATTTAGGAAGACAGGTCGATTGCATATTTCAGCAAGAAGCTGAATGAGGCAAAGGAGAAATACTCCACATATGATAAAGAATTATATGCTATCATATAGGCATTGAAGAAATGGAGGCACTATTTGATTCCAAAGGAATTTGTTTTATATAGTGATAACCATGCATTACAATTTGTGACTCAGCAGGAAAAGCTGAATCAGAGGCATGTTAAATGGGTAGAATACATGCAAAATTTCACTTTTGTGATAAAGCATATTTCTGGTACTGCTAACAAAGTTGTTGATGCTTTGAGCAGGAAGTGTTTGTTGTTGCAGGAGTTCAAAGTCAGGACGTTAGGCTTTGATGATCTTAAAGATATGTATGCAGATGATACAGACTTTAAGGAAGCTTATGAAGTAGTTGAGAATCCATTTCTCAGAGACAGAAGCCAGTGGATAGAGTATGTGATCCAGGATGGATTGTTGTTCAAAGGCAATCAACTGTGCATTCTGAATTTCTCCATGAGGGAGAACTTGTTGAAAGAGAAGCATAGTGGTGGATTAGCAGGACATTTTGGTCATGATAAGACATTTGAAAAGCTGAGCGAGTCATACTTTTGGCTAGGGATGCGGTCAGAATTCAAGAGGTTTGTAGACAGGTGCAAGATTTTCCAACATTCAAAGGGAAGAAAGCAGAATGCAGGATTTTATCAACCATTACCCACACCTAAGAGGTCGTGGGATGAAATTAGCATGGATTTTGTATTGGGATTGACGAGGACACAAAGAGGAGTTGATTCAATCTTTGTGGTAGTTGACAGATTTTCTAAGATGGTGCATTTTATTCCATGCCAAAAGACCAGTGATGTGACTCACATCGCAAACTTGTTTTTCAAAGAGATTGTAAGACTTCATGGATTGCCGAAAAGCATAGTTTCGGGCAGAGACACAAAATTCATAGGGCATTTCTGGAGGACATTATGGAAGAAGCTAGGGACTAATTTGATGTTTAGTTCTGCTTATCATCCTCAGACGGATGGACAGAAAGAGGTGGTCAACCGGAGTCTGGGAGACTTATTGAGAAGCTTGGTGACAGAGTACCATAGCAGTTGGGATAGCATATTACCACAAGCAGAGTTTGCTTACAATGATTCAGTGAACAGGAGCACAGGAAAAAGTCCATTTCAAATTGTATATGGAATGTAGCCAAGAGGATTTTCTGAACTAAGGGATTCAAAATAGACTGATACTAGCAGTGCTAGTGCAGGAGAATTTACTGAAGCGATGAAAGAACTTCACAGCCAGGTGAAGGAGCGACTGTTGAAGTCAAGTCAGGAGTACAAGCGTAGAGAAGATCAGCATCGGAGACAACTTCAGTTTGAGGTTGGTGATCTGGTTCTGGCACATTTGAGGAAAGAAAGATTCCCAAGGGGAACATACAACAAGCTGAAGATGAAGAAAATTGGGCCATGCAAGGTCTTGAATAAAATGGGACAAAATGCTTATGAAATTGAGTTACCAGAGAGCATTGGAATATCTCCGATATTTAATGTTTCGGATTTATATCCATATAAAGCTGATGAATCAGGAGCAGAAAGTGAGGATCAACCAGAGATCCAGTGGCAGAAGAAGATGCCAGTTGCAGAAAAGCCACAGATGGAGCAGATACTGAATAAAAGAGTGGGTAAGAAGACCAGAAGGAAAGAATATTTTGAATATTTGGTTAAGTGGAAGGGACACCCAATTGAAGATTCCAGCTGGGAGACTGAAGAAGAAATTCTGAAGCATGGACATACCGTGCAGGAGCTCATGGACAGGAGCCCATGCAAATTTTCAAGCGAGGGAGTATGATGCAGGAGCATCCCTCACGAAAAACAAAACGACGTGGAAGCAGAAGCCAGCTGGAAGACGTCCAACACAAGTTTTTGAATTTTAAAATTCTCTCTTGAAGTTGATGCACCTAACTTAAATGAGATCATTTAATTTAAGTGCCTTGGTAAAAATGTACTCAGACCTCAAGCCATACGCTCTCGTCTAAGATAGATAGATGCATTTATAGTAGTAGTTGCAGGTAGATGGAATTAAATTCTTAGATTAGATAGTTCTCAAAAAAAGAGGGAAAACCAAACATAGACACCCTCATTTGTATTATTGTAACAGTTAGTTCAGGAAGAGGAAGAAGAGTCTAGAGCATAGGAGAATAGCAGAGAGTTGTAGAAGAACACCCATGTACAGATCTTGAATTAATAGAAGAAGTTGATTCAGATTCATGGTTATTGTGTTATTCTCTGTGTATGTGTGTTGAATGCTCTGCTTATGAATATTACTTCTTGTTATGCATTTGTTATTATGCTGTGTGTATGATTTCATGTGTGAAGACTGAAATCTGAGAGGAAGTGAGGTGAGTTACAATTGTTTCTCTTTGAGCAAGGATTCTTGCAAGGACTGCAGTTGAGTCATCCGCAAAGAGTGTGTTGACAAAAGGCTCAGGAGTTAAACTCTTGTTCTCCATTCACGCAGAAGTGAACGCGAGTTGTTGAAGCCGTGCAAGGAGTGCGCAGGCTAAAGAGAGTCTCAGTCGTGAAACTGAGCAGAAGTATCGAAGGACTGCTACTAGGGCATAAGCAGAGTCAACCGAAGCTCGAACAGTCGAAGTGTTCGCAGGCTTGTCGTAAAGAGTGTGTGCAAGGAATCTCACTGAGGTTGAAGTAAATTGACAAAGCTCGGAAGGGATAGACTTTTGATTCACTGAAGATTCAGCGTAGACCCATGTGACTGAAGTCGGGGAGAAATGTCATAGGTTGGCGAAGCAGCGAAGGAATCTCGTGAAGAGATACTCCTTTTCGTCTCGGGGATTAACCAAGGAAGAACGGATGGTCGAAATCTTCTAAAGAGATTTCATGAGATTCTGAGGATCGTCATATATTGTAGAGGTGCAAGCGGGTTACGGCGAGAAGATTCTGAAGAGATCCGAAGTTCAAGAGAGGCAGGACCGTTGATTCTGAGTCACAGGAGCCGTAGGATCTACATGTGATATCGTGTATCAGGGACTTGAGAGCTAAAGCCCCAAATATTTTCAACCAGAGCAGCGAGATCGCGAGACGCGATAAGATCAGAGTCGTTGTTCAAGAGGATGCGTGTCAAGATATTCTCATCTCATAGACTCGGGCATTGGAGGAGCGAAAAGGAAGTCATTCGACTTCACTAGTGGTGAAGTAGCGAGGTATTTGTAGCCATCCATCTGAAGTGACAGGTGTCAAGGATCGAGAGATCTCGCTATCTCGGGAGCTCACAGAGTGAACGCCCAAGTGCTCGGCATTAAAAGTCACGAGGCAGTGAAGTAGCGAGAGGCTGTGAGTTGTCCATCTATGTAGGACAAGTGGCATAGATCGGGAAACCTCGCGAACTCGGGAGTTCGTTGGTTGAAAACCCAAGTATTGGGTACTCCAAGTCGTGAGTGGCGAAGCGGCGAGATATTTGGAGCCGTCCATCTGGGGGTACAGGTGGCAAGGGATAGGTGATCTCGTGAACTCGGAACTCACAGGTTAAAGGCCCAAGTATTGGGTGTGCAAAGTTACAAGACGCGAGGACGCGAGGAGACGAAGGAACGAGGAGATCGTAGCCGTCCATCTGAGGAGGACAGGTGGCGAGAGATCGACGAATCTCACAAGCTCAGGAGCTCACAGGTTGAGAGTCTAACATTTAGGTACTCCAAGTCACGAGGTCATGAGGAAGCGAGAGAAGGATAGTCGTTGGATCCATAGCCCAGGGAGACCGTTGGATCTGCATGAGAAATCGGGTCTCGAAACCTCGTAAGAAAAGGTTCAAGAATTTGAGCATGGGAATCGCGAGGTTGCGAGATAGCGATATCCTGACAACTGGAGTAGCATGGGCCATAGTGGAGCGCGAGTGGAATACAGGTGGCACAAAGGACGCCGAGTCACGAAGCGCCGAGGAGCCGAAACTCGTCTGGACGCTAAGTCGCGCAGTGTCGAAGGGCAAGATTTGTGGGGACGCATGGCAGGGCATAAGGTGGGACCATGTATCTTGGGAACTCGTAGACTATAAGGGTGAAAACTCGACGGTTCAACCGGCGAGGTCGCGAGATTGCGAATTTGTGAAGTCGCGAGAGACGCAATACTAAGCCTAGCCCACAGTTTCATGTGGAAGGAGCTACACCCGAACCACCAAATCGGGTATCGCAAGATTTGAAAGGAAAAGTTGGAGGTTTAGAGTCATGAACTCGCGAGAGCGAGATTTAGCTGACTTCGAAACAGATTTCTGTGGGTGCAGATCTCCCGACAGGGAGATAGAAGAACCTTCGAGTTCTTCGAGACGAGAAGAAGAAGGTCCTATGCAAGGACGTGCTAGTGGGTGGCATGCCCCTATGTCATCCATCCTATTAGGTTCATGCGTACCTAGCAATATGAAATTACCACCAGTTGGTTACCACGCCAGGGTAGTGGTCCTTGGTTGCATGGCCAAGGGAAAGGGGGTCTCATCACGAACCAGTCTTCTCATTTCTGTGAAAGTACTTGTGGATAACGCTATCACTATTGGTCACCATGCCAAGGCAATGTCCTCTTATTAGTTCTTGAAGAAAAATAGTCAATAAAGAATAAAAGAATGAAAATAATAAGAATAAAAGGCATGAATGGGCTTTGAAACAACTGCATCCAAGACAAGTACAAATCGCCATCTACAAAGGCACCCATAGGTAAATTTTTCTGCATCCTCTTCCCTCATTGCACCCACCTGCTTGGACATCCCTTGACCACATAACCTACTTACATGACTTGGATGAGGTCTCTTTCGAGAAATTTCCTCTTTCAGTGGACACTAGCCCAATAGGACGCCTTGTATTTTTCTCCAAACTTATATTGCAGGCTTGTGTAATGTCTTTGAGTTTTTGACTGATGTATTAGGGATTTTATGCACATGTTTAATAATATTGATGATGAGATGAGATTGACATTGCTATGATCCCTGTGAATGATGAGCCCATGGAGGGCATAGCTGTTGATGTGCAAGATCATGCCTCATAGACAGGTACCATTTGGACCGGTACACATGGGGAGATGATCAGTTCGGACCTCCATAGGGTTGAAGAGCCCATCAGATGGATGTTGAGACCCCATCAGGGGGGAGAGATAGGATAGAGATGGATTAGGGGATTTGCACCAGAGAAGAGGAGGACATTCCACTAGAGGCACTCTGACAGAGCTTGACCTAGCACTACTACATATGGGTGGATTATTCCACAAAATGTTTCCACGTTTCCGTTATTTTCTTGTTTTTTTTAAATAGGGCGGAATTTTCGTCACTATTTCCAGGAAAGTTCATCTATATAGCCACAAATAGGTTTTTTAACTTGGTCAGGATTTTCATTGCTATTGCCATGAAAGTTCGTCGTTATTTCCACGAAAGTTTGTCACTATTTCCACAAATTTTTTTCCTAACTCATTGGTCGGTGTTAACGGCTAGTTGACTAGTTGATATATATATACGTGACTTTAAGAGACTTTGTGACACAATTGCTATAGTTGAGACAATGTTCATGGATTTTGTTTGAGCTCTTTATTTTTTTCGTCACCCACCAGTTGAAAAAATTCAATTCTCGATCTACATACCTCATATTTTGAACTTGCAAGGTTAGTATGTTTTTTTTATTGATGTACTCATTTAACTTGTAAATTTTTGTTCAAATGTTCAAATTTTTGTTGGTTGTGGAACCTGATTATCTTCCTGATTTATAGGTCTTTTACTTTCAGCCATGTCTATACCCCATGAAGTATTTACACCCCAGAAGTATGTACACTCTTCCACACGGGGGAGTGCAGAGGGGGGGTACCCCCTCTGCGGGGTCTGGGGGGCCTATCCCCCCGGCTGGGGGGTCTGGGGGCAAGCGGGCCCCTAGCAAGGGTTCGGGGGTGAAGCCCCCGAAGTAAAAATTCCCTTGTAAAAGTATATTGTAATTTCATTGTAAATCTGGACCGTTCATTATAAGGTCGCAGATCTAATGATAGAGATTATGTTAGGGTTTTTTTTTCCCTAGAAGGCAACCCTCTTTTATGAGGGAAATGTATCGCGGCTATGGATGGGGGTGAATATTGTATTCTGAGAGAGGAGACTGTGAGAGAAAGAAGAGGAAGTTACAATGGGTTTTGTTGTAGGTTGTATCCCTTCATTTGTTGGATAATAATAAAGGAAGGACCTGGCAATTTCTCTGGTGGACGTAGCCCACACTAGGTGAACCACGTAAATCTGTGTCTCTCTTGTATTGTGTGTCTTCTGTGTTTTGTTTCTGCATTTGTTTTATTTTATTGCTCTGCGGTCATGTTTTTCTAACAACTGGTATTAGAGCATAAGGTAACTCACAGGAAAAGAGGGTTCCTGGTTTGAGTGGGAGCAATGTCGGAAGATGGAAAGTTTAGGGTCGAGAAATTTAATGGCCAAAACTACCAGTTATGGAAGATGCAGATGGAAGACTATTTATATCAGAAGGATC
>ML810823.1:192483-208375 GCA_009831015.1 Picea engelmannii
TTATTATATAAAGGAAACATTTGTACACATATGACCTTATTATAAAGATGTTATCTATGTCGTGATTAGGCACATAACAATCACTTTTAACTAACCACCTTCAACCATCTTAGCTTATGGTTAGCCACCTTGAACTTTCTTGGATTATGACTAATAACCTTTAACAAATGAACTTATGATTATATACCATACTCTTCCAATATAAATACAATATATGTGTTTCAACTTTCTCAATAAAATCCACATACCCTTTTCTTATATGTGATGGTGTTTCTCTCAATCTTTTATAATCACACACAATTCTAGATGTAGTGATTAACTTTAGTTTGTAGTTGATGTAACTTGTTTATACACTATTAATAAGGAGTATCTAAAATATAAAAAATTCATGATGAAATCTACGATTATAACATGATGAAATCTACTAGTCAGACAATGAAAAATGAGAACATGCCAAAGTGCCTTAGAAAATAAAACTGTGACCACTGTAAGTAGCATAAAATTGTGACCATTGTATGTAGATGCAAATCAACAGGTCATAATTTAAACCAACCCAACCCAATTGTGGATGAAAAGTGGTTGGCATTCTTTTTTTAGTGGTGAATTTCAAAGATTGACATTTTTTCTACAAAACAACTTAGAGGCTAGTGTATGGTGTCGAATGATTCAAGTTTGAGAAATTTTGACCACTTTCGTTAAATGGTGTGTAATTATTTTCCATGGTGATTAAGTACACACTACTCTAAAGTACAAATTGAAGCATATTGATCTTAATAGTTAATCAATAATAAAAAAAAAGCATGTCAAGATGTCTTAGAAGAAATAATTGTGAGGATTGTAGGTCACTGTAAATAAACATATCATAATCGAAAGGAGTAGCTAAAATATAGAAATTTGACAACTTACTATTTGGTATGGTGTAGGTAAGATAATTACTTGTCAGGACAAGGATTTGTCACTATGAACGAAAATTATAGGAAGCTTTCTCGGTTAACAGTGGGATTAGAGCCAAGGGGTGATGAAAAATGGTATTTCCCTTGCTATGATTGCAGAGGTTTGCAAAAAAAAAGACTTTTAATAACAACAACTCAAAGACATTGTAGAGAGAAGGGGCACGCTGAAGGGGGTTATGAATATCGTCCCTTGGTAAGAGGATTCAATATTTAATGTATTCTCTGTAAGAGTCAGTATTTCATGAATTTTAGTAATATATCTTATCGGTATTTTTATATTTTCTATAGACACTAACTTTTCTACGTTGTTTTTAAATATATAGATGATGCCCCCAAAATGTTGACCTCCAGAGAATTATTTTCCAAGTACTAGCATAAATACTCCTTTATAGGGTGATGAACTTCGAGATCAGAATATTGAAGTTGTTGATCAAGTTATTAATGATGATATGGATGGAGATAACATTATTGATTCAAATCAGGAAGATGAGATACATAGATTGATCCAAGACACATTTGCTCCAATGGATGAGGACAACCAGGATGATAGTCATGATGTTGATCTTCTAATCGAGAAATCATGTCAACCTCTTTATGAAGGATCAACAAAAAATATTTTATCTGGTATATTGTTTTTGGTGAACCTAAAGGTTTTGAATGGTTTATCAAACACATGCCTCACATAGATACTAAGGTATTTAATTTGTTAATTATTTATGCCTGCATGTTCACAAATACTTAAAAGGTTCAATTTTTTCCTATATTGTTATTCTTTTCTAATTTGTAAATTAGTATATTGGATGAGATATTGATGATTAATATTGTTTACATTGACTTATTGTTTAGAATTTGGTAGATTGTTAGGTGAAGTTCTATTACCGACGTCAAATATTTTGCCATGCACATATCGAGAAATATCCGTGATTATGAAAGAAATTGGAATGGACTATCAGGCTATTGATGCATGTCCTAATGATCATATCATATATTATGGAAAATATGCATTAGAAAATGAATGCCCACAATGTAAAATAAGTAGATATCAAATCGATAAAGCGTCAAAGAAGGTTCCTCGCAAAGTTATTTGTTATATTCCGATAATTCCACGTTTCCAGTGGTTGTTCAGATGCCAAAGTATAGCACAGTTTATGGATTTCCATGCAAAGAACAGAAGTCGGGACAATGTTCTTCGAATCAACCTACTTGGACATCCTCTGCCCTCATTACACCAACCTACTTGGACATCCCTTGACCACATCACCGACTTACATGACTTGGATGAGGTCTCTTCTGGGAACTTTCCTCTTCCAGTGGACACTAGCCCAATAGGACGCCTTGTCTTTTTCTCCAAACTTATATTGTAGGCTCGTCTAATGTATTTGAGATTTTGACTGATGTATTAGGGATTTTATTCACATCTTTAATAATATTGATGATGGGATGTGATTGACATTTATATGATCCCTGTGACTGATGAGCCCATGGAGGGCATAGTTGTTGATGTGCAGGATAATGCCCAATGGACAGGTACCATTTGGACCGGTACACATGGGGATATGATTAGTTTGGACCTCCATGGGGATGAAGAGCCCATCATATGGATGTTGAGACCCCATCAGGGGGGAGAGATAGGATAGAGATGGATCAGGGGCTTTGCACAGGAGAGGAGGAGGACATTCCACCAGAGGCACCCTAGCAGAGATTGACCTAGGGGGATTGTTCCCTTTTCAGTGGAACGTTTGCCTTGTAAGGCATAGGACATCACCCATGATGTCCATGATGTCATCCTTTCTTCATGGACATTTTGGCAGATGGACAGGACAGTTTGGCACGTGTGAAATTGGAGAATCCCAAAAGGGGCTAACGTTTTGCTCCAAGATGCCCCATTTTCCCTAGAAGGGGATAACGTCTCCCTTAGAGGGGCTTGACGTCTCTCTTTAGATTGATTATATTTTAAATTTGAACATTAAATGTAAAAAAATATGATTTTTAGTATTGTGGCCTTGTCGGCCTTTTCATGACCTAAACTGTAAAATTAGGTCATGGTATTGTATAAATGAAGGATTTTCACCTTTATTTTTTCATCATCTCTCACTCACCACTTGGTGAGGTCTAAAATTTGCACCCTATTCTATGGTTTTGGCTGAAATAGTGAGGCTCATTTGTTGAAGGAAGATTTTCTCATCATTTTTGGCATTTCTCTTGATGGAAAGTGTTACAACTAGGGTTTGCTATGCTTTTTCTTGGATATGTAAGTATTTTTCTGCAAAACTTCTTGATTGAATGGTTGCATTACTTATTTATTGCATATATTTATAATTTTTATGAATAAACCCTAGGGGACAAGCACACATTGTAGGTCCATGTTGCATGTCCCCATCAATATTCTTAGTCATTTTATTAGCTGAAATGAGATAGAGCCTTGCCTTAGCAACACTCTACCCTTTCATGCTGAAGAGGATTAAGCCTATATTTAGCTACACTCTTTCCCCCCTCTTCATATTCTAGTCATTTTACTTCTTTGAGCTAAGAAGAAGAAGACGCATCAGGGCCTATTTTAGCTACACCCTGATGAGTCAGTTTTTCTAGGGTTTTGTCGGTAAGGCCTTGCTGCAGCAACACCTTGTTTTCAAAACCTCTTGTCTTAGTTTATTACTATTTTCTCAGCTCTTCATCATTTCCATTGAGTTAAGGAAGGAGGAGAGAACACCGAGGCCTAGTTCCCCTACACCAAGGTGAGCCTCTCTCCCCTAGGGCTTTGATTTTGGGGGCTTTCTTTAGCAACACCTGAAAGCTTCTCCTTCTAGTCCTTAGCCGTACTATCTTTTGATCCTTTAGCTCCTACATCCTTCACTATTTGACTCCATTAACCCTAAGGCACTAATCTGAAGACATCTTGTTTGAAGTGAACTTGATCACAACAAATCTCAAAAACTTGAATCAAACCCTAACTACTAACCCTAGGTTAGAAGCTAACCTAACTAACCTATTGTTGTTGTCATCTTTAGCTATAATATCATTGGTGCAGCTAACGTTTTATTTATAAGAAATTGAATGGTGGTTAAGGGAATTTATAAAATGAAGTGTTGATTTGTTACATTGAATGCCATATTGTTTTAGCATTTATTGAAGAAGTGACATATTTATCATTGCTATTTTATAAACATTGACTTCGTCAATATTTACCATCCAATTTCTTATGTGTGAATCAGATAGTCATTGACTTATATGAAGTACTAACCAAGTGAGCATCTTGCATATATCAATTTTCTTGTTGCTTTGTCTCAGGAAGGTGCATCTCTTTTTCTTTGGTTATACTTTATTATTGGCTGTTATCTGAACTATCTACTCGGTGGTGACTTGTGAGGGCGGAAACTTGTCTTTATCTTATTATCCTTTGCCTTCTCAAAACCATAGGTCATCGAGGACGTCTCCCCTAGGCCTTACCACCCTAAACAGAAATAACCATCCCATTGAGGTGACATTGGGTGGGATTGGTTCCAGTTACACCAGTTTGACTCTTCAATCTCTATCCTTTATCCTTGCTACAAACTGTGCTATAACAAGACACAGAACTTGCTAATCTCTTCAAGAATCGATCATCTTAGCATGCAACAATGTGAATAATTATTTTCCAAATTAACAAGACTTCCATTTTCTGAAGGCAAAGGACTAAAAAAACTTGTTGATTCCTATGCCGAGGTCTATTACATTCATCAAGATTTCCAAATATATAGTAATAATTCCATTGAAATATTTGGCATTCAAGTCTATAAACCTGTAAGTGAGTCAATGAACTAAATTTTGGATCGCATTTCCAGATAATGGATTAGTTCTCAATACTATCTCTTCTAGGTCTCTTAGCTCTTGATAGTGGAATGAATATCCTGGGGATTAATCCAATTTTATCCATAGCTTAGGACATCGACTCTTGCAAAAAATCAACTCGAAGGACAAATCAAGGATTTTAAATTTTCCTAGGTACCCTCTATATCCTTCTCAAACAAAATCTCTTTACAAGTCATCTAACAAAATATCTTTACAAGTCCTCTACATCTATTGTCTAATGTAACTTCTTTCGAGATAGTAGAACTAAGAAAAAGTGCATTCCCTGGACCTATCAATCTTGATTTGTGGGATATTATGAAGATATTGGAAATGAGACTAAGCATGAACAATTTATCAGGTAACTTGCATGTCATTTTAGGGTATGCTCTGAGATCACTTCATATGAGTGAAAACCTGTTTGGAGGGTAGATAACATGGGAGTTATTAAATTGGCCTAGTTTGACTTTGTTAGATATGTTTTCCAATATATTTAGTGGAAGAATCCCATATAATTTGAGAAACTTAAAATCTTTACAGAATCTGAATATAGCTAAGATAAACTTCTACCTAAACCCTTTTCCAAACATAAGTTATTTGTGGCAACTTGAATATTTGAATCTCTATGCATGTCATCTTACTACAACTATTCCTGCAGAAATCTTCAACCTTAATAATCTGAGAGTATTGTATGTCTTGCAAAATCTTTTAATTGGCCACATTTCTTCTCCTGCAGTTGGTAGTCTAAATGTCCTTACTTTAATCTCCCAGTAAATAATTTGACTAGTAATATCCCCATGGAACCATTGATGCCTTAGAGACCATGACATATTTTAATTTTTCTAACAAAAATATAAGGATATATATGTCCAATGATCTCAAAATATTTCCAATAACATTTAGAGGTGCATCATATACATTCCCTATAGTTGTAAATCCACACGTTGTTCAAGGCAAACAACACGGTAGATTCCATCTTGGTTTGGCACCAAGGATTTTCCCTGGGATGTCTTTAAGGAAAAAAACACAGTAGAGTCCATATTGGTTTGGCACCATGGATTTTCCCTGGGATGTCTTCTAGCAGGTTTGACTGTTATATCATCTACATGCATAAGAAAACAAAAATGGTTTGTAAATAAGAGGTCCTGCAGAGAAGGGAAATATACATTGTCTAGTCCTTTTTCATTTGGGATAGATTCATTTACATGGGTTGTAGATGCAAATATTTCTAAATCAGTTTTAGTGATGATGTTTAAGAAACCCCTTTTGAATATGAAATTTTTTAATTTATTGAATCAGACTTCTCATTTAAATAAATAAACATTGTTGGAAACAAGGAAGATATGGACCTTTCTACAAGGATGTTTTGGCAGGTAGTCTCCACATGGTCATTAATGTCATGATTAATGAAAGAATACTCAATGATGAGGAGGAAACAACAGAGTTTGAATTTTTAGATAAGATAATAGCCCTAATATGGTTCCTCTAGTTCGTTATTGTTTAGCCAAAGATTGGAGAATAATGTTGGAATATTGAGAGGGAGGTTGAATCAATATTATGCAATTTGATACCACTTTCAACCAAAATATATTATCATTAACAATTTATTCCTTCATTTAACATTCCATAAACATATAACCATAAGCAAGATCACATCAAATAACCACATGAAAAGTACACCAGGATTTACGTGGAAACCCAAATGGTAGAAAACCACGTAATTATTTCTTATATATCAAAATAATACATTCGTAGGAAGCACCAACTTCCAAATTCTCCACCACCAACTAGAAGGAGGCTCCAACCCCCTTTTTCTAGGCTACAACCTGAAGGAAGCTACAACTCCCTGAATTCTCTAGATACAACTGGAAGGAGGCTCCAACCCCCTAGTTTACAGGCTCTAAACTAAAGGAAGCTCCAACTCCCTGTGTTCTCTGGCTCCAAACGGAAGGAGGATATGACCCCCTTTCCTTGCCCCATCCTACCACCTTGAAATATAAGTGTAGACTCAAACTATCACTACCACTGATATTTTCACTACAAGTGGCACTAATACATCAATATGTCATCCAATATGTCACTATCCCTATCACTGTCACTATCTCATCGACCTGTAACATGTCAACCTGTCATTGTCACTAATATTGATACATCAACTAGATCCACTCACATAGATCATATCAAATAATATACCCAACATCAAGTATCCAAAACATGTACCAAAATGTACCTCAAGCATGTATCATACCATATACCATAAGATATGCCTCAAGTGTATGCTAATATCACAAATATGTGCCTCTAACAATGAACCATAACATCCATAAACCAAGTACCAAGGATATGTCTCAAGCATGTATCAATACCACCAAGACATGAACCTTAACCATATGCAACCATGTACCAAAAGGGCCTCCAAGACATGCCTTAAGCATGTTCCATACCATCCAATATACAAGCCTCAAACTAACACATAAAAGACATACCTTTACTCATAAAGAAGACCTGAAGCATACAATCTTAGACCAACAGACAAACCTGGTACACATCATCTTCAACAAACAAAAGATAGCATATTCTTCAAGATATTTTCACAAACCCACGACTTGTACACTATCAACCCACATATGTTCGTCCCTTGCTCCACTACGACCCACGGATAACCTCAGAAATCTAGTTTGCAGACTTTTTCCTTTTGCTTCCCTTAGCTACGTCGGACTTCGCTACCTCATATCACTTGAAATATAGATAATCATTGAACTTGTGTTTTGTACTTACGAGAGACTTCTTGTGGTGTATTTATACTTTTACAAAGTGACTTCTTTCCTTAACTCTATGACCAACCTTTACTTTCTTATTACAACCACTTTACCCTTTAATTAAGACTTGTAAAGGTTTAAGGGATTCTTAACCATTCTCCGGGGCTTCCAAATTCAAGAGGACATAACTCCTTAACGATAAGGAAACACAAAGCCTACCACCTATCGTTGGAAATGGAATGACGAGGACTATCCATCTATGAGGGTTTTGTATACACATGAAGTATTCTTCAACCTCATTTTCCTCAGTCAACTTTGGGACTCATGACCACACCTCTAGGTTTCTTGTATACTTCTTCAAAGAATCTTCTCATGAGGGCCATGCTTAAAGCTATGCCATAAGGGGACCACTTTGGAGAATTCTTCACTTTTACCCATTTCTTCTAAGGGATTCTAGACTACTTCTAAAGTTGACATCAATGACAATCAATTTTCCAACAATCTCCCCCTTTGGCATTGATGGAAACACTCATGCTCCCCCTGCGACCAATGCTCCCCCAGTTAGAATGATTTTGTTCTTTCTCCCCCTTTGACATCAATGGAAAAGGGTAACTCGCCCTGATAACATACCCTCTTCTGACAATATGCTTTTGAACTTTCTCTCCTGCTTTTGTTCTTTCTCTCTTCTGGTGAAATTTGTCCATTGGTGCTTCCTAATGATGTAAATAGTTGACATATAAAAAGCATTCGTACTAGGATTCATTTATCATTTCTTCATATATGATTTCTCTTTCCTTTTCTTCTTAGCAAAAGACATGTAGATCATTGTGGAGAAGAAACTATTCCAATTTTCTGTCAAATATACTCAAATGTCTCTCTTCGGAAAGGTTTAGTGAAGATGTATGCAATATTTTCCTTTGTCCCAATATACTCTAACTTGATATTCTTTTCTATAACTTGTTCCCGCAGAAATTGAAACTTGATCAGGATATGTTTGGTCTTGGAATGCACCACTGGATTCTTGGAGATACTGATAGAACTGGTATTGTCACAAAATATTGAAATGGGTTCATCATACTTCACTTATATATCTTGCATGGTTTGGTTCATCTAGAGAACTTGAGTACAACATGTTGTTGCTGCAATGTATTTTTCTTCTACTGTAGATAATGATACTGAGTATTATTTCTTACTTAACCAAGATACCAAACAATCACCCAAATAGAAGGTTGCTCCGCTAGTACTTCTTCAATCATTAATGCTTCCTACCCAATCTACATCTTTGTAGGTGACCATAGTCATCTCATTTCCTTTTGGATACCAGAATCCAAACTTTGTTGTTCCTTTAATATATTTTAATATCCTCTTTACTACTAGAACATGAGTTTCCTTTTCGGAGTTGATTGAAATCTTGCAACCTGTCCAACTACTTTCATTACATCTGTTCTTGAAGTTGTCACATAGAGTAGGATGCCAATCATCGATCTATGGAGTCTCTGATCTGATTCCTTAGATTCATCATCTTTTTTCAACTTGTAATCAGTCACCATAGGAGTACTTACTGGTTTGAAATATTCCATTCTGAACTTCTTCAACATTTATTTGATGTACTTAGTTTGGGAAATGAAAATTCCTTCATCTAGCCGAGATATATGAAGTCCCAAAAAGAATGTCAATTCACCAAGTAGTGACATTTCAAACTCATTATGCATGTCTTGGGAAAACTTCTTACTCATCCTATTGTCATCACTTCCAAAGATAATGTCATCCACATATACTTCAATGATAAGTATGCTTCGCCTATCAACCTTTACATAGAGATTACTATCTGCATTACCCTTTTTGAATTCTTGTTCCTGCAAATACTTGTCCAACCTTAAATACTAGGCTCTAGGGGATTTCTTGAGTCCATATAGAGATTTATTCAATCTGCAAACATAGCCTCCTCTTTCTGACAATAGGAATCCTTCTGGTTGTTCGATGTAGACTTCTTCTTCTAATTCACCATTTAGAAATGATGATTTTACATCCATCTGATGTACTTTGATTCTTTTGGAACTTTCATAGGACAAGATCATTTTGATAGCTTCCATTATGGAAACAAGGCCAAAGATTTCTTCAAAATATACTCCTTCAACTTGAGCATATCCTTTTCATACTAACATTTCCTTGTTTCTGGTTACTTATCCGATGCAGACCCCCTAATCCGCAGGTCGAGATCCGCTCTCAAGATCATTCCAAAACCTCCTCGAGCCGAAGAGACTCCTTTGATTCCCTACTGGAACCGCAAATCTTCGATCCACGGTTCCTTCATGAAACTCCACTAGTGCATGATATGCATAAGGTGCAATTTTTCACCTGTTCACGGTCTCTGCACACTACCGTTGCCTTTTTCCCGAAATGGAGTTTTGGGTTTTAGGACTTCATAAGTCCTGATGTCGAGTGTCCTTGACTCCTCGATCTCTCGATCTCTGAAATACCGAAATGTCAAAATGGCGCTCACAGTAATTAGCCCCCTAGGCTATACCCTTAATCCATATGACCTCCCCTCATATGACTGCAGCCTTCTTCGAGGTTCATCGACGCAATGCGCTCGGCTTCCTGTCTTCAAGACTCCCGAAAAGCCAATTTTCGAAATGCCGAAATACTTATTTCCCAGCCTTCTCCTCCTTTCATGATTTCAGTTTTTTCGACGCCGAAATTCTCTGACCTTATGTCTATAGGATCCTCAAAATGTCAAATTCCGGTATCCCAAAATGCCTCTCCCTAGCTTTTATCCTCCAGGGGTTTCTTTTCCCCGGCTCTTTACGTTTCACGATTTCAGATTTTCCAGTGCCGAAATGCTTGGTTCTCCTTGTCCTCGGAACTCCCGAAGTTCCTAACTCTGATATGTTGAAATGTTGGCTTCCTCCAATTCTTTCCGACTTTCATGTTTCGGGATTTCCCGTTGCAAGGCCTCCTCTGCCTTTGCTCTCTTTCACTTTCGGTATCCAAAATGTCGAAGTGACAATACGGCCCTTTTTCACTCCCAGCCGAGATCAACGGTCATGATCCACTCCTCGAATCAATGACCCTGATCATTTCGGGGTTTTCCTATGCAAGAGCCTGTATCTCTCATCCTCAGGATTTCCAAAATCCTAATTGTCGGTATGCCGAAATTTTGTCCTTCACCCTTGCGACCCGACAATGCTCTTCTGAACATTTTTGGGACTTCACGTTTCAGAATTTCAAGAATCCCGTTGCACTAAGCCTTCGCTGACCTCTATACTTCTGGTACCTGAAGTACCGAAGTACCCTCCTGCTACCACGTGTCCTCTCCCTGGACGCTTTCGATCCTCTTTCAGATTTCGGGACTCCATGATCCCTGTGGCACAATTCCTCTGTCTTCTCGAATCCCTGGTGTCCAAAAACCCGGTGGACTCCCCGATCTCTTCCACGTGTCCTCCTATGAAGGGACGATCTAGATCATTTTCAGGAATTCATCGTTGATGAAGTCGAAATACTCCCCTCTGTGTTTCCCGGTGTTCAAATCCCTGAAATGGAGATCTCACGACACGTGTCCTCCTTCCAGATGGACGGATCAGATTTCTCTCATTGTTTTGGGACTTTCTCTATGGAGTGTCCTGACCTTTCATCATCAGGACCTCCGAAATCCCAATATCCATGACTATTTCGGGACTTTTCTCCTCTGCTCACGAGGGTTTAAACCTCGTGCTTCTTCTGACAAATCCAATGGCTATCGGTTGTCTAAGTGAGATCTAACAGTCCAAATCTACTCCCTTCCTATGCGCTCTTCTGTTGCTATCTGGACATGGAAATTCAATGGTCCAGATCTTTCCTTCGGCCTGATCCATCGACAGCTGTGCTCCCCAGTTGAGCAAGTGCTTTCTTCCGACTCTTTGGAATTTTTTTTTTCAAAATCCAAGGGCTTCGACCTTTGATTTTCTTCTCTATGAGTTCTTCCACAGTTGATCTTGCCTACGTATTCAAAGATGCTATCCCTCTCGAGCTTTTGGGATTCTAAACTCTCCAAAGAGTTCTCCCTTTTAGCCTCTGCAACCTTTTGTGGCCTCTGTGCATAAAAGCACTCTCCCTCCTGAGCTTGGCCTTCTCTGAAACCTTAAAAGGTTTCCACGACTCCTGCACACCTTATAGAATCTATGCACACTAACTCGATGCTATCTCTTATGATCTTCTCCACTACTCAGATCTCTAAGGGGACTTCACCCTTTTCCTTCCTTCTCTTTCAAACGGAGAATTTGATGCCCTCCTGGCACTCCTTTGCTCAAGAAAACTTCTTGCTGAGTCTGTAGGGTATTCAGCAACCCTATGAATATCCTTCCTTGGACTCTTCTTCTATTCCAGAACTCAAAAGAGTTCTCTATGTGCACTATATGCACCTTCTCAATGCCCTCTTGGCAGAGCTCTACAGAACTCCTCAGAGATTCTGTCTTCTACTGTGTTTTCCTCTACACGGTCTTGCCTTCAAGGTGTTCAGTAACCTTGAGGTATTCTCCTTGAGTCAATGAATTCGGGTGGTATGTCCTCCTGGCACGTCTTTGTCCAAATTCTGCAAAATTGGAAGTGCTCTCTAAGCACTGGCTATCAGAACCTGCAGTGTTTTGTCACGCCCTCTTAGCATGAAGCCTCAAAGATCCCCTAAACCTGAAATCAAAGAAACCAATAGATAGTAGAACCTATCTGTCCCTGCAAATGCATACTAACACCTATCTACAACATATATTCACAACATATAAAGAACACATGAAATCATTCACACAACACAGACAATATATGCAGGAAAAACTGCTCTGGTTTGTATTAATAAAAATGCCTCTCTTTACAAGGTGTTCCTAAGCTCATACCTTGACAGTGTCTCAGCTCTTTCTCTGTCTCTACCAACTTACCCAAAATGAGATCGAAAAAGATCTTTTTACATGAGGGGATCTTTGAGCTCTTCCCTCTATCCTCACCTACCTACTATATCTACATTGACTTACCAATAAATGGTTGTCTAGTCCGAATCGGAGCTAGATTGCATCCTTACAACCATTAAAGATACCTACAGCTAAATCCTGCGTATAGGCATGACCTTTTGGCTCTAACAGCCTTACAAATATTAAATTCCCCTAATTCAAATTCAAAATATGAGAGGGATGTCGCCTCTCTTCCTTGAATGCGTTGAGTGGGCTGGCTGGCTGGTGCATGGATGGCGTGGAGAGATGCTCCTACATCACTATCCATCTTCACTTAGTTTTTTTCTGAACACCCATTTTGTACCAATCACATTTTTGTCTTTAGATCTTGGAACCAGATCCCATGTCTCATTCTTCTCTATCTTATTTTGTTCTTCTTCCATGGCCTTGATCCAATGCTCATCATTATTGGTTTCTTAAAATTTGTTGGGTTCAACTGTGGATAATAGTGCTAGGTGTATATGTTATCGTGTACATACCCTTTCTGCTTCCTCTAGTCTATATTCCTACATTTTCATCTCCAATAATTTGTTCCGGTGGATGATTCTTTTGAACATGATGTTTAGGTGTCCTGAAGGGCATCATAAAGTCATGTTGGTCATTTTATTCTTGTTCTACTTCTAGTTGTTTTTCTTCTTGTTCTTGTTTAGCCTCTTCTTCTTTTAGTTCTTCTTTTTCTTCTTGTTCATTAGAATTTTTTCTTTCTTCTTTGATCTTCAACACATCTACTTCATCAATCCTTACATTTATGCTTTCCACTATTTTTTTTAGTCTCATATTGTAACATTTGTATACCTTGCTTTTGCTAGAATATCCAACCAATATGCCTTTATCAACTAGAGAATCGAATTTTCCAACTCTATCATCTTCTCTTTTTATGTAGCATTTTCTTCCAAATACTCTAAAGTGCTTGACGTTTGTTGGTCTTCCCTTCCGTAACTCATATGAAGTTTTTTCAATGTTACTTCTAAGCATTCCTCTATTCAATATATGAGTGTTTGTGTATACTTATTGTACTCAAAAAAGAAATCTCAACTTCGAATCCTTCAATATGGTTATGGGCATCTTTGTTATGGTTATGTTCTTCCTTTTAACAACTCCTTTTTGTTGAGGTGTCCTAGCTGCTGAGAACTGTCTTTTTATTCCATGCTCTTCATAGAATTCCATGAATTCTTTTGATATGAATTCACCTCCATTTTCTTATCTTAAGCACTTGATTCTCTAATCCATTTCATTTTCAACCATCTCCTTGAATGTTCTAAAATTTCCAAATGCCTCTGATTTCTTCTTGAGAAAACAAACTGCATTCATTATTGTATAGTCATCAATAAGTAGCATGAAGTATTGTTCTCCATTTAGTTTTTTTTTTCTCATTGGTCCACATAGATCAATGTGCACAATTTCCAACATCTTTGTTGTAGAGTATTCCTTTGGTATGAATTATGTTCTTGTCTTTTTTCCATGTAGACAATGCTTGCAAATAGTACTAGACAGTTTTGAAACTTCAGGCATTTCTCTTACTGCATCCTTTCTGCTAATTTCGACCAGATTGTCAAAGTTCATGTGTCCCATTCTTCTGTGCAAAATCCAACTTTAATTTTCCTTTCCCAAGCAACATCTTTCCTTTCCAATCTCATTTAAGATGTATATTTTGCTTGGATTAGTTATTGTTGTAGCCACCAATTTTCACAATCCTTCCTTTTTTATCTCACACTTCTCTAAATAAAATATAAGTCTATGTCCCTAATCACACATTTGACTCACACTCAACAAATTATGCTTCATGTTTTCGACAAGTAGGACACTTTCTGCCTTGACATCCCTACTTCCAAGACTGATTGTGCCTTTCCCTATAGTTTTGGTTGAGTTGGCATTGCCAAATGAAACTGATCCATCACTTTATTTCTTTAGAGTTATAAATATGTTCTTGTCACCTGTCATATGCTTTGAAAAACCATTGTCAACATACCAGTCACTTCTTCTTCTTTGGGCTTGTAGTGCAAGAGAGAATTCTTCAACTTTTAGGTTTGTTATCGCACAATTTGTAGTTTAGGTCAAAGGCTTAAGGATAGAGACCAAACTAGCGTAACAGGAACCTTCCCCACCCAATGCCACCTCAATGGGGAAGTTCTTTCTATTTAGGAAAGTTATCCCATGGGAGACGTCCCCGACAACTTGGGGTTTTGAAGAGGCAAAGGTATAAAGCTTAAAGTAAAATTTCCTCCTCACAGGTTACCACCTAGGTCAGATAGTCCGGCTAAACAACCAATAATGAAGTGTATGCCCAAATGAAAACACCTTCCTGGAACAAGACAACAATAATACAGTATATATGCAGGCTATAACTCAATGGGTTAGTACTTCAATGACTATCTTATATCAATTAATAAGCAATGTAAAACAATAGATACCAATGAAGTCAACATTTCATCAATTAGCTATGGAAAAAGCATCAATTCATTAATAACTATCAAGATGATCAAGCCAACAATACATCCAACCAACACTTTACTCAATAAATGCTTCACATCATCATTTAATTGCCTATATTCAACATTTTTTGCGTCAAGATGAGATAACCAATTGTGACGTCAGCCCTAATTAGGTTAGTTTGTTAGTTAGGGTTTCAAAATTTAAAGTTTTGAGAGTTGTTTTGGACACTAAGACTTCAACGTTGGAGGCTAGAGATCAGTGCCTTAGGGTATATGGATTCAAACAAGATAAGGGCACAAGGTTTTGAAAGGATGAAGACTTAAAGACAAGAGGGAAGGGTTCTAAAGTGTTGCAAAGGAAAGGCCCTAGAATCAAAACCCTAGGGGAAAGAGGCTCACTATGGTGTTGCTTAAGAAAGGCCTCATGCTCTTTCCTCCTTCTTTAAGGTCAACTTGGCAAAACAACTAGCATAAATGAGAAATTTAACTAAAATATGAAGTGAGAGAAAGTGTTGTAAAGACAAGGCTTTCAAACCCTAGAAGATGATGGCCCTAGGTGTAGATAACCTAGGCCTAGGACGTCACCCTCTTTCAACCTATAAAATTCAATGCTAGCTTAAGGGAAGAAGAAAGATGAGTGTAGCAAAGGCTAGGCTCAATCCTTCTTCTTCAATGGCCGAAATATTTCTCTCTAAGGGGACATGAAACAAGGACCTACTTGTGTGCTTGTTACCTAGGGTTTCAAATCAACAATTTAATAATCAAATGCAAGAAATCAAACCTACAACCATTCAATTAAGAAGATTTGCAAGAAAATCACTTACATATCATGAAGAAAGCATGTGCAAACCCTAGTTGTAAACCTTCCTTGGAGAGAAATGCCATAAGATGCCAAAAAATCCTTCCAATAACAAGTGCGCCTCACTTAGAAAGAAAAAATACCCTAG
>ML810823.1:224313-248926 GCA_009831015.1 Picea engelmannii
AGGGAATCCCTTCGATACAATTGATCAAAAATTACAGGTGTATATCTGAGTCCTATTCTTAGTCAGATCAACTTTCTAAACCAGAATAGGATATCCTAGTCTCCCGCAACAGAATGCTATTACGAGTGTTGAGTGAGGTGTTGTTGTTACGGCTAGAGTAACTTCTCTTTCTTGTTACTATTTTTGTATGCTGTTTCGGCATCGCAAATCGCGGGCTGTTTCAGCCACGGGATTTGCGTTCTGACTGTTTTAGCACTTCTCAGGCAGCAGCGATGGTTGGTGCTTGGATCACGGTGCAGCTATTGTAGTCAATCTGTGTGAGTTGTTGTTGACCGCGGACTGTGTAACGACTTCCTCTGTGTTTCAGCATCGTTGACCATGGACTGTGTAGCATCTTCTGTGTTTCAGCATCGTCGGCCATGGACTGTGTAACAGCTTCCTCTGTGTTTCAGCATCGTTGACCATGGACTATGTAACAGCTTCCTCAGCATCGTTGACCATGGACTGTGTAACAGCTTCTGTGTTTCAGCATCGTCGACCATGAACTGTGTAACAGCTTCTGTGTTTCAGCATCGTCGACCATGGACTATGTAACAGCTTCTGTGAGTTGTTGTTTCAGCAACAGGCCTCAAATGCTAATCTGCAGTTTGAACTGTTTCAACACTTATACATTTCTAATCAATGGTTAAGTACGAGAGTGATGTAAAATTATATGCAAAATAGATTAAACGTATAGTAAAGAGAAGAGACGTTGTATACCTTTGGGAAGATAGGATAAAGTGATAATATGAGTTTAAATGTGAGTGAACAAGAGTGTAATGGTGGAAAAAAGGTACATTGTGTGGTCCTAACACTGCTCAGACTTGAAAAGGGCATCAGTAACAAAGGTGGGGTGGTATTGCCACCCCGCAAATATAATCTATGTATATGATTGAAATAAAACAATCAATATGCAAGTGATGAAGCAAACTAACATGAAATGCAAATGGTATAATACATGAAAGGATGCCTACCTACCTATACTTACCTGTGGAGTCATGTGTCTGGAGGGTAGTAATGCTTGATATGTAAAGCGTTTACTGGTAGTTTGAGAATCTCTCCTTCTGCGGTCTCTAGGTTGAAAGAATTCGTACCTGCACAACTCATGATTTTATAAGGGCCCCCCCATAGGCTGTCAAACTTTTTGTGCATACCAGGCTTTTCTTTTCTTTTATCCCATAGCAAGACAAGATCTCCTTTGGAAAAAATTCTTTCCTTGGCTTTATGATCAAAGGTTTTCTTTATCTTTTCTTGGTTTCTCGTTATTTGACCCAAGGCACCTCTCCGTGTCTCATCTAGTTCTATCAGTTGATTGATCCTTCCTTGGATTTCTTCTGCATCTATGGTGTATGTTTGAGAAAACTGAAGGATAGGGATTTGGAGGTTCACAGGAAGTTTTGCTTCAAGTCCATATACTAGCTCAAAAGGGGTTTTCCCTGTGGAAGTTTTTGTCATTATTCGATCCGCCCATACTGCATATTTTATTTTTCTATCCCATGACTTTTTATTTTCTCCGACAACCTTTTTTAGAATATTCATGAGGTTCTTATTGGTTGATTCTGCTAATCCATTTCCTTGTGGGTAGTAGTTGGAGGAATGGGATAGGGTAATGCCATATTTGAAACAAAATTCTACCAGAGCATAGGAGCTAAAAGATTTGGCATTATCCATAGTGATCTTTGAAGGGGCGTCGAACCTAGTTATGATCCGATCTTCCAAGAAGTTCATGACTACTTCCTTGGTGGCTTTTTTTGTAGGAACTGATTCAACCCATCTAGTGAAATAGTTTGTAGCTGTTAGGATCCACTGATAGCCATTACTTGAATTTTCTTTGAATTCACCAACAAAATCCAAACCCCATTGTTGAAAGGGTGCCTCTACTACCACCGATTTCAAAGGTTGCACTGGGAGTCTCGGTTTGCCGGAGAAGTACTAGCAAGGTTGGCAAGATCGAACATGATGGTAAGTATCTGAAAAGAGTGTTGGCCAATAATAGCTGGCCCTCAAGATCTTATGGGTAGTAGTACGAGCAGAACAATGTCCACCACAATGTCCAGAGTGCAATTCTTCCAATATCTTCTTTTCCTCTTCCTTGTTTACACATCGAAGTATAACGACATCAGGATTTTTCCATCCAAGTCCATATTCATCCAAGCAGTATTTCATAGCCTTCAATCTCAAATCCCTTCTCTTGTAATCCACCAAATGATCATGGCAAGACAAGTTCTTTAGATAATAAACGATATCAGAATACCACTCGTCATGTTCTAGTTCACTGATCATTACATTTACTTGCTTATTCTCACCCATCTCTATGGCTTCCTAATTTCTTTCAGTCAACATTTATGTACTGGGGCAGGATTCAAATGCCACCTCGAGGTTGTTAATGATTCCTTTTGCAAAGTTATCTCCGATATTTTCTCGTGAGATTTTCAGACCTAATTGATGCATAACTTCTTCTATCATTATGTTGGTTGTGGCACTTCGGTGCAGGAGACAGTTGCGAAGGAGAAAGTCTTTGACTCGGAGGGAGACATAAAAAGGTGTGAAATCACAAACTCTGGAGACAGGGTGTCCCACTTGGTGGATAAAAAGAGAGAAGTCTTCAGGAAGATTTGGTTCAACATTTTTTGGTGAGACAGCCTCAACTTCATCCACCGGATGGGTCCTTTTCAAAGGGGGTTCTTGGGAAGGAGCAACACTTTCATGGGAAAGGCTCCATTTCCTCTTAGTGGGAGCGAGTTCGACCTGGAGGATCCTTGGGGGTTCAGGTTTCACCATAGGTTCATTACCAGGATCCCATAGTTCGCAGTTTTGTGTAAGATTTCTTTGATGAATGTAATAGTCGAAATCAAGATTTCTTTCAATCTGAAAGGCCAAGTCTTGCGCTTCTTCTAAATTTGTTGGTGACTAGTCCTTAACATTGAATTGCAGGGTTCCCTCTAAGGAGGACGAGAAGTGATCGATGATAGCTTGTTCTGAGCCCACCTTTGATCGGACCTTTTTGAGGAGAAGGTTGAACCTATCACTGAAATCTCTGACACTCTCATAGGGTCCTTTGCAAATGCTAAAGTATTGGGAAAAGGAGTCTTGTGAGTGTTCACTATCACACCACCTTATTTTAAAGGCCTTTTGTAGTTCCTCAGGGTTTTTTATGCTTCCCTTAGGACACCCATCAATCCAAACTTTAGCATTTCCTATAAGGGAACTTGCAAAGAGCCTCATGAAGACATCCAGGTGATCTTGACCAGCCAAATGAAAATCAAAACTATTGCAGAAATGGGTCCAATGTGAATTCCCAGGGGTGCCCTTTCCTGAGAAGAAAGGTAGCCAAGAGTTTGCATCCTTGGGTAAGTCATGCAGCCCCCCTTGGATGTTGCTAAAGTCGTAACAGTTGAAACTCTCCGAGTAAGACCATTTGTGAGGATCATGATTAACTAGAGGCGCAGAGTTTGTTAGAGTGATAGTGGCCATAGTAGAGGGATTTGAGTATTGTCACCCGCTACAGGTCATCATTGATGGAGTCGCCATATAATTTACTTGAAACTATCAAAGAAGGGGAAATAAAGTCCAGTGGAGTCGCCAGGTAAGCTTGTAATAAAAGGTCTTTGAGGCAAGGCTTACCAAAAGATTTGTCATTGAGGAAGATTGACTCAGTGTTCCCCGGCAAAGGTGCCAAAATGTTATCGCATAGTTTGTAGTTTAGGTCAAAGGCTAAAGGATAGAGACCAAACTGGCGTAACATGAACCTTCCCCACCCAATATCACCTCAATGGGGAGGTTCTTTCTATTTAGAGAGTTTAGCCCATGGGAGACGTTCCCAGCAACCTGGGGTTTTGAAGAGGCAAAGGTATAAAGCTTAAAGTAAAATTTCCTCCTCACAGGTTACCACCTAGGTCAGATAGTTCGACTAAACAGCCAATAATGAAGTGTATGCCCAAATGAAAACACCTACCTGGAACAAGACAACAATAATACAGTATATATGCAGGCTATAACTCAATGGGTTAGTACTTCAATGACTATCTGATGTCAATTAATAAGCAATGTAAAACAATAGATACCAATGAAGTCAATGTTTCATCAGTTAGCTATGGCAAAAGCATCAATTCATTAATAACTATCAAGATGATCAAGCCAACAATGCATCCAACCAACACTTTACTCAATAAATGCTTCAAATCATCATTTAATTACTTATATTCAACATTTGTTGCGTCAAGATGAGATAACCAATTGTGATGTCAACCCTAATTAGGTTAGTTTGTTAGTTAGGGTTTCAAAATTTAAAGTTTTGAGAGTTGTTTTGGACACTAAGACTTCAACGTTGGAGGCTAGAGATCAGTGCCTTAGGGTATATGGAGTCAAACAAGATAAGGGCACAAGGTTTTGAAAGGATGAAGACTTAAAGACAAGAGGGAAGGGTTCTAAAGTGCTACAAAGGCAGGGCCCTAGAATCAAAACCCTAGGGGAAAGAGGCTCACTACAGTGTTACTTAAGCAAGGCCTCATGCTCTTTCCTCCTTCTTTAAGGTCAACTTGGCAAAACGACTAGCATAAATGAGAAATTTAACTAAATGATGAAGTGAGAGAAAGTGTTGTAAAGACAAGGCTTTCAAACCCTAGAAGTTGATGGCCCTAGGTGTAGATAACCTAGGCCTAGGACGTCACCCTCTTTCAACCTATAAAATTCAATGCTAGCTTAAGGGAAGAAGCAAGATGAGTGTAGCAAAGGCTAGGCTCAATCCTTCTTCTTCAATGGCCGAAATATTTCTCTCTAAGGGGACATGAAACAAGAACCTACTTGTGTGCTTGTTACCTAGGGTTTCAAATCAGCAATTTAATAAGCAAATGCAAGAAATTAAACCTACAACCATTCAATTAAGAAGTTTTGCAAGAAAATCACTTACATATCATGAAGAAAGCATGTGCAAACCCTAATTGTAAACCTTCCTTGGAGAGAAATTCCATAAGATGCAAAAAAATCCTTCCAATAAAAAGTGCAACTCACTTAGAAAGAAGAAATACCCTAGGAGGGCGCAAAAAATCAGACCTCACAAGTGTGAGTGAGTTGTGTTATGTCCAAATGAGGGAAAAACATCCGTAATATATATCATCTCATGACCTTTAATTAATTTTAGGTCATTAAAAATAGTTGACAAGGCTAATAACCAAAAATCATACTATTTTACATTAAAATGTTAAATGAAACCCTAAATGAGCAATAAGCAAGATGTCAAACCCTTCTGAGGGAGACGTTGGCCCTTTTTAAGGCAAAAGGCAGCACAAGATGACAAACGTTGGTCCTCTTTGGGCCTCCAAACTCTGCCACACATGCCAAAATGCTCTGTCAAGGTGCCATACATTGGAAGTGACATCATGGCTCCTAGATGACGTCCTGGGACATCAAAAAGGACATGTTCCACCTGGAGTGGGTCAACCCCCCTGGGCTAGGCTCATCCAAAGCATTCTGGATTAAAACATCCTCCTTCTTCTCTCGTGCAAAGGCTCGACCAATCATTGTCCTGTCTCTACCCCTGATGAGGTCCCAGCAACCATCTAATGGGATCTTCAACCCCATGGAGGTCCGAACTAATCATCTCCCCATGTGTACCGGTCCACTTGTTACTTGTTCGTCGGGCATGGTCCTACACATCAAAAATTTCACCCTCCATGGGCTCAGTAGTCCTAGGGATCATAGATATGTTAATCATATTTCATCATTAATTTTATCAAATGCATGCATAAAACCCCTAGCATATCATCCAATAGCTCAAAGACATTACAATGACCTACTATACAAAGCTGAAGAAAAAGACAAAATGCCCTATTGGGCCAGCATCCATAAGAAAAGGAGAGTTTACAGAGGACATTATCCAAGCCATGTAACATGAGGTGGTGTGGTCAAAGAAATTCCAGACATAGTGAAAGACAAGGGTGATATTATCCGTGGGTGCCTTTGTAGGAGGCGAGCTGTACCTGTCATGGATGCAATTCTTTCCAAGCCCTTTATTGCCTTTATTCTTTCTTTTCTTTATTACTTTTTCTTTCTTTTTATTTCAAGGTCTAACTAGAGGACACTGCCTTGGTGTGGTGACCAGAGCTGACAGTGTTACCCATAAGTACTCTCACAGAGATGATAAGGTTGGCTCGTGATGAGACCCCCTTTCCCTTGGCCGTGCAACCAAAAGTCATTGCCCTGGCGTGGTAACCAGATAATGGCAATGTCATACTGCTAGGTACCCATGAACATAATGGGTTGGCTCATGATGAGACCCCCCATCCTCTTGGTTAGGTCTTGTTTTGTCATTTTTCTTCGGGTCCCTCTTGGTTCTTATTGAGAGGCTTTTATTGCCTTCTCGAGGATCCCTGGGCGAGGAATCTCTAAGTTTTATTTTTTCATGGCTTTTATCTCTTACCAGTTTCTTTTACCTCCTAGGCTTTTAGCCCCTTATTCCCACAAGATAAGGTGTAACCCCACAAATAGGTCATCCTAATGTCCGGACTAGGGGAATGGGATAGATGAGTGGGAGATAAGATGTAAGAATGATGATATGATGGGAGCAGACGATGGCTCTTCAAAATCCCCCCTGGTGGCTAATCGAAACCTATGGGTACAAGCTTGCTAGGGTACCCTATCAATCCCCCCAACCTTGGTCAAGTGGGTTAATGTAAGATCCAAGCAGTCATCACAAATGAAAGAAATTTGATGCATATATCTGAAGGTTAGAATGATCAAATATGACACATACCATGATACCTGGACCAATTACCTCATGGAGAAAGAGTCTTCTCTGATACAAGTCCAAGGCGAAGGTGATGGATGTTGTTGTTGCTGACAGGACAAGTCTGATGAAGAAGAAGAAAGATGGGCCCTCCAGGGCCATGCTCAGGTCGATCCTGCTCTTGGTACTCCATATCTAGGAACTGTGGGCCTCGAGACATGATCTCCTAGTTATCCCTAGAAATCAGGGATAACAAGGTTATCATGCTTCCTTATCAAAATTCTTGATGTTCCTTTTGCATGATTGTTGAAATCCTGCTTTGGTTCCTTTGGGGGAACTGTTAACCTACAATATTTGGCCACATGTGCAAAATTGTTGCATTTGTAGCATTCCACTTCACCTTCTAGAGATCCAAAATTGTTATAGTTTTCGTTATATGATTCATGAGGTTTTATAACATTATTAATTCTAGAGTGACCTTCATAATTGCTTATGTTCTTAGCTTAAGCTTTGCAATTTATAGCTTTGTGCCCAAAATTGTTACAATAATAACATGAACCAAGAAATATGTTTTGATACCTGGGAGATCTTATGAATGGTGTTATTCGTCTATAGTTTTATTCTTGATTTTTTTCTATGGGTGGTTGTTGATTATGAAACCTAGGTCTTCTAGACGATGTCATCCTTCTATAATATTCTTCCTGAACATTCTCATGTGAAAGCTTGCATTCTTCCTTCTTGGTGAATCCTCTGGTGAATTTTATATAAGTATTTTGTTTTGTTTCCTCTTCTATATTCATAGAACGCAAACCCTTCTCTGTGTATGTTTGGTTGTATCCAAATCTAGATCTGTCATGATATGGCCTTTGAGCATTGATGATTTCATCCAGTATTTTGGTGTTGTTTTGTTGCATATCTCTTTTCTGAATTTCCTTCCTTGGAGAAACAATTTATGTTTCTAAGTTGTCCTTCTCTTTTTCCTTTTCTTTCAGTTGGCTTCTGAGTATTTCTTCAATCTTTTTGTCTTCTTCAACTTGGAATTTTATATTCATAATCATATGTTGATCTTCTTCAAAGTTAGGAGATTGAAAACTTTCTTTCATCTTGAGTAATTCTTCATTGAGTGATTTTTTTTTCTTCCTTTAATTCACTTAAGGCACTAATTATTTCTACTTCAATATCTACCTCACCTTCTTCTTCATAATCGTCTTCATCATTTTCAAAATCCATAAAGAGTACATTTTATGAGTTACTATCACTATCATCATCCTCATCTGATTATGAACTATCCTATATTGAGTCAAGACTTTTCTTGAAGAAATTCTTTTTGTTTCTTCTCTTGTCTCCCTTTTTATATTTCTTTTCCTTCTTGGGATATTATTCTTCATCACTATCTGACTTTTTAGCATAAGGAAATTTACAATCAAAATGGCCAATTTTACCACAATTAAAACATATTAAGGGGAGCATACCTTTGTACTCTTCGGTTCCTCTCTTCAACTTCCTTACGAATTTTGATATTTCTTGATCTTCATGTAAATAATCACTACAATTGCAACTTGGATTTGACTTTGGCTCATGTTTATTCTTCTTTGTTTTCTTGGATGCCTTGAATGTTGCTTCCTTCTTGGGTGGATTACCTGCTCTATCCTCATTTCATGGGATATAAGTATCTCATGTATCTCATCCATGCTCAACATGGCAAGATCTTCTCTTTCTTCTAGGACTAAAATTTTAGGATCAAATCTCATTGGAAGAGATCTCAGTACCTTTCGAACAATTATTGATTCTTTAATCTCTTCTCCCAATCCTTTAATGGAATTTAATATTTCATCAAATCATAGAAAGTAAGCTGCAATATCTTCATCTTCCTTCATCTTCATTTGTTCAAACTTGCCTCTGTATGTTTGAATCTTGGCCCCCTTTACTTTAGCATCTCCTTTGTAAATATTTTGAATTTTGTCCCAAATATCCTTTGTTGTATCATAGTGCATAACTTTGACATATACTGAGTGATATATGCCATTAAAAATAGCATTTGTGGCCTTCAAATTTTTTTCACTAAGTTTCTTTCCATCTCTATTTGTTGGAGGAGTGGTAGGTGTTATGTATCCATCCACTATTTATTTCCAAACATCAAATCCCTGTGATTGTATATATGTTTTCATCCTTCTACTCCAGAAGGAATAGTTCTATCACTCGAACTGAGGTACTCCAATCTTAGCGTACTCCATGATCTTCCTTCTAGTGATTAGACTATTTTCTGAAGGACCTACTCTGATAACAATTGTTGGAATACTAAGAGGGGGGAGTGAATCAGTATTATGCAATTTTTTACCACTTTCAACCAGATTATATAATCATTAACAATATATTCCTTCATTTAACATTCCATGAACATATAACCATAAGCAACATCATGATGCAGGAGCATCTACAACTCGCCAAGCAAGCCAGCGTGTGGAGAAAGAGAGACAGCTGGACAAGCCAGCGAACTTCAAATTTTGAATTTTACCTTGGTATTGTTGCGCCGCCGTTTAACAAAAGGCATTCAAAGCCGGGCGCACTTGTATTATGTTATAGATAGGAAGGCATTTAAGACTATTAAGGCTGTTAGATAGAAATTTATTGTAGATTAGACAGTCACCTTTCGAGAGGGAAAACGGAGTATAGACACCCTCCCTTGTATCATTGTATTATTATCAAGCATTAGCATTGAGGAGCAAGAGGAGAGCAGAGCAGAGAGCTTGTAAAGAACCTCCATGTACAAATATTGAATTAATAGGAAGAGCCCTGATTCAATTCCATGGAGGTGTTTGATCTCTGTGTACTGTTGATATTGTGCCTTTGCATGTTTGCTTCTTTTTATGCTTATCTGTTATATGTTGCTTATGTGATTGCATACCAGGTTCGAAACCTGAGAGAGTGAAGGAATGAGTTTCCATTGTTTCTCTGTTTAGGCCAGGAGATTCCTGCATAGAGTGCAGTGGAATTCCTCTGCAAAGAGTGCGTCGAGGAGGCTAAACAGTTGAACTTTCGTCCTCACTTCACTCAGGGTTGAGTTAAGTTATTCGAGCGTGCAGGTGAGTGCAGGTTGAATTTGAGTCTCAGTAGCAAGTCTGAGGAGGGGAAGGTTGAAGCCGTTGCGGGCATAAGCGCTCAGAACCCAGAAGACTTTATCACTTTTGGAACTGGTTGAATACCAAGCACAGGGAGCGTGTTCGAGAAATCCCTGAAGGAGTCCGAGTCGACAAAAGCTCAGGAGAGATAGTCCTTTGGTTTTAGTTGCACAGAATGAAGGTGGTAAAGCGGAGATTTCTTCATAGAGGAAGAAAATCGACGACTTGAATTGGTCGTGAAGACTCGCGAAGCCCCGTGGATCGTTGGATCCGGAAGAAGGAGCGAGGAGGTTAACCCTCAAGTGTAGGAAGAACCCTTTGTTATCGCGTATCGGTGAATCGGGGTTGGCAAGTGCAAGAATCGCATGCACGTCGAAATCGTGAAGTGCGATTCCCCGATTTGATCAAAGTCGTTGATTTCTGGAGGGATAGGTGGCACGAATTCGGAGCATCGGAGTTTTGGCATTCAGAGTTCCCAACAGCAGGAAACTTTGCATCGAGAACCCGCGATCCGCGAAATCCCGACGTGACGTGGCATCGTGGGGCCCGGGAGTGAGTGGAGTCCAGGTGGCTTCGCGTCGGGGAACTCGGTACCTCGGCATTCGGGGTTTGGAAAGCCAGGAGGTTGGCATCACCAGTGGCGATATCTCGATAGGGAAAAGCCCGATACCCGGAACATTGACCGTTGACCATCGGCATTCGGGGTTTCGGCGGTTGAGTGACGGGGAGCAGTGCCATGAACCTCACGATATCGCGAGACCCGATCTCCCGATTTCCGAGAGGGGAGATCGCAGAATGAGATAACTGTGGGTAAAGAACTCCCGAAGGAGTTTGAAGAGCTTTGACTCTTCGGGCCTAAGAGTGAAGAAGGTCCTGGAGAGCGCGGGTTGCCCAGCGAGGGGCGACTAGGCATCAGAGTGGTATCAGAGCCCGGAAAGGGAAGTGAAGTCCTCTTTGTTCAGGTAGCAGAGAGAAGAAGGTACATAATGCCGCCCAGGAGAGAGAGGCAATCGCCTGATCGTGAGGACAGGGATGCCCGTAGAAGAGGCAGGCAGCCAGGTAATGCTGAGATGGAACGACAGATGTGAGATCTCAGAGTGAGACTCGAGGAGATGGAGACTGCACAGAGGCGTGGAGCTGGTGCAGTGGAGTTCAGTGATTCTGAGGTTGAAGAGGAAGCTGGACATGATGAAGAAGAGGTCTCATCAGAAGATGCCTCGACAGAGAGGTTGATCAAGGCCATTTCGAGGATGAGCTCGAAGACAAAGATGGACATTCCCGTCTATGAGGGGAGTCTAAATGCAAAGGAGTTGCTGGATTGGATCCGAGCATTGGATACCTACTTCGATTACGAAGATATCGAAGAGGACAAGAAGGTGAGACATGCTGTCACCAAGCTGAAGGGACACGCAGCCTTATGGTGGGACGAGCTGCAGGTGGACAGACGTTCCAAAGGCAAACAGAAAATCAAAAGCTGGGATCGGATGATCGCCAAGATGAAGGCGAAGTTCATTCCGAGGGACTACCAGATCACACTGTTCAGGCGCATGCAGAACCTGAGACAGAAGATGATGACGGTGAAGGAGTACACCGAGGAGTTCTACAGGCTCAATATTCGAGCTGGTCATCGGGAGAGTGATGACGAGAAGGTGGCCAGATACCTGAATGGTCTCAGGTATGACATTCAGGATGAGTTGAGCATGGTTACCATCCGCATTGTTGAGGATGCGTACCAGATGGCTTTGAAAGCCGAAGAAAAGTTGAGCCGAAAGCAAGGACAGCAAGGGCAAGGCAGGAGCCAGCCAAGAGGCAAAGCAGTTGCCCAGGAAAGAATTCAGAAGCCCAAGGAGGATTGGAAAAAGCCTCAGGGAAGAGCTGAGAAAGGCGAAACCTCACAGCAGAAGGAGCCACAAATTGAACAGAGACAGCAAAATTTTGAGCCGAGGAGGCAGCGACCGGATCAGCAAGGAGATTATGCTGATGCCAATACATTTCCTCGTACCCGAGGTAGAGGTAGAGGTCGAGGAGGAGTTATCGCATGTTTCACGTGTGGTAAAGACGGACACAAGGCCGTTGACTGTCCAGACAAAAAAATGGAGAGAAGTGAAACTCACGTCGCTGAGGCGCAGAGGCATGACATGGAGGATGAAGACACTGGGAATCGGGAGTCACTGACAGTGCACAAGGCTCTCTTGAAACCTGAGAAAGAGGTGGATAGCTCAGCGCAAAGATGCAGACTGTTCCGGACAACTTGCAAGACCAAGGGCTGGAAATGCAAGGTTATAGTGGACAGTGGGAGCACAGATAATCTCGTTTCAACCGAGATGGTGGGGAAGCTGGACCTGAAAACGAACAAGCACCCGAGTCCATACAAAGTGACATGGCTGCAGAAAGGACACCAGGTACGTGTTACAAAACAATGCTTGGTAAATTTTAAAATGGGTGAATATAGAGGTGAAGTCTTGTGTGATGTTATACCCATGGATGTATGTCATGTTTTATTGGGAAGACCATGGCAGTATGATAGACATGTGGTTCATGATGGGAGGATGAACACATATACCTTGGAGAAGGATGGGAAAACACATACATTGCTTCCGGGAAAGGATAAGAAGGTGGAGCCAGAAGTAACCAGCACGATACTTCTCATGAGTGGGAAAGAGCTTCTCACAGAGCTGGAGAAGGATGAGGATCCACAGTTCTTGGTTGTCAGGAAGCCGAGAATTGTCCTGACAAGCACAAGGGTGGACGACTTGCCAGAGGAGATTCAGCAACTGCTGGGGGAGTTTGCTGACATCATCGTGGATGAACTGCCGCGTTCATTGCCACCAGTGCGGAGTGTGAGTCATCACATTGACCTCATACCCGGAGCAAGTTTGCCAAATAAGGCAGCGTACAGGTTGACACCTCAAGAGAATGAGGAAGTCAAAAGGCAGGTACAGGATCTGCAGGATAAAGGACTGGTGAGGGAAAGTCTTAGTCCATGCGTTGTTCCGACAGTACTGAGTCCAAAGAAGGATGGAGGCTGGAGGATGTGTACAGACTCCAGGGCGATAAATAAAATTACCATCAGGTACAGGTTTCCACTGCCGAGGATGGACGACTTGATGGATTGCCTGAGCAGGGCAAATTATTTTTCGAAGATAGATCTCAAGAGCGGATATCATCAGATCCGGATGAGAGAAGGAGATGAGTGGAAAACAGCATTCAAAACAAACGAGGGTTTGTACGAATGGCTGGTCATGCCGTTTGGGCTGACAAACGCGCCGAGCACATTCATGCGGCTGATGAATGAGGTCCTGAGGGAATTCATTGGCAAATTCATGGTCGTGTACTTGGACGACATATTGATATTCAGCAAGACAAAGGCTGAACACTTGAGGCATTTAGCCATTGTGATGAGAAGGCTGCAGTAGGAGAAACTGCTGATCAATTTGAAGAAATGTTCCTTCATGCAGACAGAACTCATCTATTTGGGTTTTGTGATTTCGGCGAATGAATTGAAGATGGATCCTGAGAAGGTTGAAGTGATCAGGAATTGGCCATCGCCGAGGAATGTTTTTGAGGTAAGGAGCTTTCATGGTTTGGCGAGCTTCTACAGGAAATTCATCCAAAATTTCAGTGGAATCAGTGCTGCAATGATGGACACTGTGAAGAAGCGGCATAAAGTTTTCCAGTGGACAGCCGAGGCTGAAAGAAGCTTCAATTTGTTGAAGCGGAATATTACTGAGCAGCCAATTCTGGTGCTGCCAGATTTTCAGAAGACCTTCCAAGTGAAGTGTGATGCTAGTGGGTATGTTGTTGGAGGGGTTTTAAGTCAGGATGACAGACCTGTCGCATATTACAGCGAGAGGCTGGATGATGCGAAATTAAAGTACTCCACGTACGATAAGGAATTCTATGCCATTGTCCAGGCATTGAAGAAGTGGAGGCACTATCTGATACCCAAAGAGTTTGTGTTGTACAGTGATAATCATGCACTGCAATTTGTGAGTCAGCAGGAGAAGCTGAATCAGAAGCACGCGAAATGGGTGGAGTATATGCAAAACTTCACATTTGTGATAAAGCACATTTCGGGGGCTGCGAACAAAGTAGCTGACGCCTTGAGCAGGAAATGCTTGTTGCTGCAGGAGTTCAGGGTAAAAACTTTGGGTTTTGAAAACCTCAGAGACATGTATGCGGGTGACGCGGACTTTGGCGAGGCATACGAAGCAGCCGAGAACCCAGTTCTCAGGTACAGGAGTCCGTGGATCGACTACCTGATCCAGGATGGATTGCTTTTCAAAGGCAATCAATTGTGCATTCCAGATTGCTCTATGAGAGAGAATTTGGTACGAGAAAAGCACAGCGGTGGACTAGCCGGTCATTTCGGGCATGACAAAACATTCGCTAAGTTGAGCGAATCATATTTCTGGCCAGGCATGCGTGCCGATGTAAAGAGGTTTGTTGACAGGTGCCGAATATGTCAACATGCAAAGGGCTGGAAGCAGAACACGGGATTCTATCAGCCGTTGGCCATACCCTAGAGGCCATGGGAAGCCATCAGTATGGACTTTGTTTTGGGATTGCCGAGAACACAGAGAGGAGTTGATTCCATTTTTGTGGTAGTGGATAGATTCTCGAAGATGGCACATTTCATACCGTGTCATAAGACAAGCGATGCAACCCACATCGCGAATTTGTTTTTCAAAGAGATCGTGTTATTGCATGGATTGCCGAGAAGCATAGTCTCAGATTGGGACACGAAGTTCATAGGTCACTTCCGGAGGACGCTATGGAAGAAACTGGGGACTGACTTGGCATTCAGTTCTTCTTACCATCCGCAGACAGATGGGCAGACTGAAGTAGTCAACAGAAGCTTGGGAGATCTGTTGAGAAGTCTGGTGACGGAGCATCATAGCAGTTGGGATCAGATCCTACCACAGGCAGAATTTGCGTACAACGATTCAGTGAATCGGAGTACAGGTAAGAGCCCATTTCAGATTTTGTATGGGACGCAGCCGAGAGGAGTGTCTGAGCTCAGGGAGCCAGAACAGGCTGAGACTAGCAATGCGAGAGCTGAGGAATTCGCTGAAGCGATGCAAGAACTTCACGCAGAGGTGAAGCAGTGGCTGCAGAAGACGAATCAGGAGTACAAGTGCAGAGCCGATCAGAGGAAGAGACAACTTCAGTTTGAAGTTGGGGACATGGTTCTGGAGCACTTGAGAAAATAAAGGTTCCCACGGGGGACATACAACAAGCTCAAAATGAAAAAGATTGGGCCATGCAGAGTCCTGAAGAAATTTGGCCAGAATGCGTATGAGCTTGAGTTACCAAAAGACATTGGGATATCTCCGATTTTCAACGTTTCGGATTTATACCCGCATAAAACTGATGGAGCAGACACTGGAACTGAGGAACCAGTGGTCGAGTGGCAGAAACAATTGCCAGTTGCACAGAAGCCTCAGATGGAGTACATACTGGATAAAAGAGCAGGGAGGAAGACCAGAAGGAAACAGTATTTTGAATACCTGGTGAAATGGAAGAATCACCCAGTGGAGGATGCCAGCTGGGAAACAGAGGCAGTAATACAGAGGCATGGGCAGACTGTACAGGAACTCATGAGCAGGAGCCCATGAAATCTTTGAGCCGAGGAGTATGATGCAGGAGCATCTACAACTCGCCAAGCAAGCCAGTGCGTGGAGAAAGAGAGACAGCTAGACAAGCCAGCGAACTTCAAATTTTGAATTTTACCTTGGTATTGTTGCGCCGCCATTTAACAAAAGGCATTCAAAGCCGGGCGCACTTGTATTATGTTATAGATAGGAAGGCATTTAAGACTATTAAGGCTGTTAGATAGAAATTTATTGTAGATTAGACAGTCACCTTTCGAGAGGGAAAACGGAGTATAGACACCCTCCCTTGTATCATTGTATTATTATCAAGCATTAGCATTGAGGAGCAAGAGGAGAGCAGAGCAGAGAGCTTGTAAAGAACCTCCATGTACAAATATTGAATTAATAGGAAGAGCCCTGATTCAATTCCATGGAGGTGTTTGATCTCTGTGTACTGTTGATATTGTGCCTTTGCATGTTTGCTTCTTTTTATGCTTATCTGTTATATGTTGCTTATGTGATTGCATACCAGGTTTGAAACCTGAGAGAGTGAAGGAATGAGTTTCCATTGTTTCTCTGTTTAGGCCAGGAGATTCCTGCATAGAGTGCAGTGGAATTCCTCCGCAAAGAGTGCGTCGAGGAGGCTAAACAGTTGAAATTTCGTCCTCACTTCGCTCAGGGTTGAGTTAAGTTATTTGAGCGTGCAGGTGAGTGCAGGTTGAATTTGAGTCTCAGTAGCAAGTCTGAGGATGGGAAGGTTTAAGCCGTTGCAGGCGTAAGCGCTCAAAACCCAGAAGACTTTATCACTTTTGGAACTGGTTGAAGACCAAGCACAGGGAGCGTGTTCGAGAAATCCCTGAAGGAGTCCGAGTCGACAAAAGCTCAGGAGAGATAGTCCTTTGGTTTCAGTTGCACAGAACGAAGGTGGTAAAGCGGAGATTTCTTCATAGAGGAAGAAAATCGACGACTTGAATTGGTCGTGAAGACTCGTGATGTCCCGTGGATCGTTGGATCTAGAAGAAGGAGCAAGGAGGTTAACCCTCAAGTGTAGGAAGAACCCTTTGTTATCGCGTATCGGCGAATCAGGGTTGGCAAGTGCAAGAATCGCATGCACGTCGAAATCGCGAAGTGCGATTCCCCGATTTGATCGAAGCCGTCGATTTCTGGAGGGACAGGTGGCACGAATTCGGAGCATCGGAGTTTCGGCATTCGGAGTTCCCAGCAGCAGGAAACTTTGCGTCGAGGACCCGCGATCCGCGAAATCCCGACGTGACATGGCATCGTGGGGCCCGGGAGTGAGTGGAGTCCAGGTGGCTTCATGTCGGGGAACTCGGTACCTCGGCGTTCGGGGTTTGGAAAGCCAGGAGGTTGGCATCACCAGTGGCGATATCCCGATAGGGAAAAGCCCGATACCCGGAACATTGACCGTTGACAATCGGCATTCGGGGTTTCGGCGGTTGAGTGATGGGGAGCAGTGCCACGAACCTCGCAATATCGCGAGACCCGATTTCCCGATTTCCGAGAGGGGAGATCGCTGAAGGAGATAACTGTGGGTAAAGAACTCCGGAAGGAGTTTGAAGAGCTTTGACTCTTCGGGCCTAAGAGTGAAGAAGGTCCTGGAGAGCGCGGGTTGCCCAGCGAGGGGCGACTAGGCATCACATCACATCAAATAACCACATGAATAGTACACTAGAATTTACGTGGATACCCAAATGGGAGAAAACCACATAATGATTTCTTATATATCAAAAGAATACATTCATATGAACCACCAAATTTTGAATTCTCCAGCACCAACTAGAAGGAGGATCCAACCCCCTATTTATAGACTGTATCCTGAAAGAATCTACAACTCCCTGAATTATCCAACTACAACTAGAAGGAGGCTCCAACCCCCTAGTTTACAAGCTCCAACCTGAAGGAAGCTCCAACTCTTTGTGTTCTCCAACTCCAATCGGAAGGAGGCTACAAACCCTTTTATTTTCCCCATCCTACTACCTTAAAATATAAGTGTAGACTCAACATGTCACTACCATTGATATTGTCACTACAACTGGAACTGATACATCAATCTATGATCCAATCTATCACTATCACTGTTACTTTCTCATCAATTTGTAACCTGTCAACCTATCACTATCCCTGCCACTGTTATTATCTCATCAACTTGTAACCTGTCAACCTATCACTATCCCTGTCACTGTCATTGATACTGATACATCAACTAGATCCACTCACATAGATCATATCAAATCATATACCCAACATCAAGTATCCAAACCATGTACCAAAATGTACCTCAAGCATGTATCATACCATATACCATAAGATATTCCTCAAGTATATGCCAATATCACAAAGATGTGCCTCTAACAATGAACCATAACATCCATAAACCAAGTACCAAGGATATGTCTCAAGCATGTATCAATATCACCAAGACATGAATCTTAACCATATGCAACAATGTACCAAAAGGGTCTCCAAGACATGATTTAAGCATGTACTATACCATCCAATATACAAGCCTAAAACTAACACATAAAAGACATACCTTTAATCTTAAAGAAGACCTAAAGCATATAATATCATGCCAAAAAACCAACCTAGTACATATCATCTTCAACAAACAAAAGATAACATCTTCTTCAAGAGCTTTTCACAGATCCACGACTTGTACACTATCAACCCACGGATGTTCGAGCCTTTCTCCACTACGATCCCTTTCTCCACTGTGACTCACGGATAACCTCAGAAATCTAGTTTGCATGTTTTTCCCTTTTTCTTCCCTTCACTACCTCAGATCATTTGAAAAATAGATAATCATCAAACTTGTGTTTTGTACTTCTGAGAGACTTCTTGTGGTGTATTTATACTTTTACAAAGTGACTTGTTTCCTTAATTCTAGGACAAATATTTACTTTCTTGTTACAACCACTTTGCCCTTTAATTAAGACTTGTAATTGTTTAAGGGCTTCTTAACCATTCTTCGGGGCTTCCAACTTCAAGAGGGAATAACTCCTCAACCGTGAGGAACCACGTGGCATACCACCTACCATTTGGAAACAGAATGATGAGGACTATCCATATATGAGGGTTTTGTATACACTTGAATTATTCTTCAACCTCATTTTCCTCATTCAACTTTGGGCCTCCTGAACACACCTATGGGTTTCTTGTAGACTTCTTCAAAGCATCTTCCCGTGAGGGCCATGCTTAAAGTAACACCATAAGGTGACCACTTTGGAGACTTCTTCAATTTTACCCATTACTTATAGGGGATTCTAGACTACTTCTAAAGTTGACATCAATGACAATCAATTTTCTAACAAACAACAATTTATGATTTTATGGAGACTGGTAGTCTGCATCATTGGCTCCATGATCTTCCACTGGGTACACAAGCCACAGAGTATTGGAACGTACATATGTGGGAGTAAAGTGAAGGCCAATACTTTGAAGAGATGACCATGTGATGGAGAGTATGCCATATAATTTCGTTGGGGACAACTCATCACTTGTAGCATACCAACATGCAACTGCAAAAAAACACAGTGAGCATCAATCTTGTTTTACACAAAATAGATACTATATGTGTTTTGGTACAAAATAAACCTATTTTGGTACAATATGAAATTTATTGTAGCCAATTTGGAAAGGAAGTCCCTCAATTGAGAGAACCATGGTGAACATCAAGAGAGGACTGAGAGTAAACTGAACTACATAATCGATGACCAGTCAACTAGATAGCAGTGAAAGACAATACTCAAAGATTGGTGGAGGTTGTTAATATGTTTCCTGAGCAGGTGAGAGTTCTACCCAATAAAGTTTTTCCATGTAAGTTTAAGAATAGTATTTTGGGGATAACACATATTAGTTCCGAAGGAATGTTTCCTATGATATTTTTACCACCCATAGACAAGATGTGTAAACTAGAGCTCAAGAAGAATCACTAGGAAGGGGTGAAATGATGTTTAGGTTTTGTTATTTCATGTTAGCATCCACCAGTTTATGCTTTACTCTTTTTTTATGTCATCCTAGCAATGTCATAACTTATTCCAAAATTGGTTGTAATAAAATTTTGTTTCTTGAATGTTTGAATATATGATTTTACCAAGACAATTCTCTAGTGACAGGAGTTGGATAGTCCCATAGTCCAACATTTTTGCTTGTTTGCAATGTTAAAAATTGACCACAAGAAATATGAGACAAGAATTGGCGGAAAAGGCCTTAATCCATTCTAAGTCACATTGTATTGATTTGATGATATGAATTTATAGTACATAGATTGACCAAATCTAGATCTAGATCTAATTGACAACTCATCAATGGATCAGGACAACACCTCATGAATAAATAATGTTTACAACTCATATGAATGTTCTCTCAGACTTTTTGATTGTATAGAGACTAACAGTCTAACATTCCCCCCCTCAATCACAAGTCTGAATAATTGTACCAGTAAGGAAACAATAACTGCTATCATCTTCAATCTGAAACTATTGAACTAAGATTCAATGAAGATATGCCTGAAAAACTGCCAATATTTGAATAGTTCATCTGGAAGTGAACAACTACCATGTATGAACATTCTCATTCTTTTGATTGATTGATTTGATTTGAGGAGACCAGTTGCTATGCTAGAATTCTCAAATGTCAATTGGTAGGACTTTGAATCTTGAATCTTGACTATCATTATTGATGTCTGATATTCCACCCTGTTAGGTGCAAGGTGAGAATTTTGTTGAAGTTGATTGAGAGGATCCAAGCTTGAGCTTTGGATTCTTTATGTTATTCAATAATTCATGGTTGAATGGATCTAAGCTTAAGCTTTGGATTCTTCATGTGGTGGTTTTTTATGATCACTAACTAATTTGATTTGACCAATGTGGTGGTTTCAGATTACCACTAACCATTTTCTCTGATATTTGAACAATGTGGTGGTTTTGGATTACCACTAACCATCTTCACTTCCCCCATGAATATGTTGGAGAGTATTTTTTTCATTAATGTGCTCCCCCTCTTGAAGGTGTTTGAGAGTTTCATTTTTATTCCATTTGTGTACAAATCAAAGTGGGCATGTGGAAAGAGCCACATCTTATCTCATCACGTGAGGGACATGCTTGAAAGCTATGTCATAAGGGGACCACTTTGGACTTTGGACCATGTTGAGTTCATCAATGTACTGCCCCCCTAAAGGTGTTGGAGAGTATAGTTTTATCAATGTGATCCCCCCCTTGAGGTGTGGAGAGTACCATGTTTGATGTATGTTTTAACTTCAAAGAAAATATAAAATTGGATCTTGATCATCATCAAAATCATATGGAATAGTTGTTTGAAAGATTTTTACTGTTGTCATTTCTCCATGCAGAGGTGGCTTTACCTCTATCTTGACTAGACTATAAGACTTATGTATCTTCTTTACTTGTTGATTCCATTTCCATGAAGTTATCCATCTATAATTAATTGTTTTCTTAGCCTTATTCTTCTTGTGACACTTTTCTGAGAGGTGATTTGTCTTCCCACAATGAAGACAAGGATGGATATCAAAAAATTGGGTCTCCAAGTGACCAACTCTATGACAATGTCGACACTTATAATCAACATTCTTAATTTCTTCAAGAAATCCTGCACTCACACACTGAATTGGTTTGGAGTAATCTGGGATATGAAATTTGTTTCCTTTATCATATCCTAATCCATGCCGATTTTTTTTAAATGATAATTCTTCCCAACGTCTGAAAAACATCTTGGAAAGATCATTTTGTTGTTCTTTTATTTCTTCACATTTGTTGGTACTTCTTCTATCATTCTCTACTTCTTATTCTTACTCTTCTTTGAAAAATATTTCCTCCATTAAATGAATAGAAGATTCCATATCTTCTATGTCTTGTGCATCAGCTATCAATTCTTTTGTATCACAAGTAGCATCAACCATATGCATTGTGTCTTATGTGTCACAAGTTGCATCAACAGGTTGTATGAACTCATTTGTATCACATGCTAGATCAACTATTTGGATAAGCTCATATGTAGCACATGTTGCATCAATCTTTTGTATAAGTTCATCTGTATCATATGTTGCATCAATCTTCTCTATTATATCATATGTGTCACAATTTGCATCAACCTTTTGATTTGTTGTAGATGTTGCATCAATCATGTCATTAATGTGGTTATGTTTTTGTTAAGAACCAAATATCAATATAGCATAGAAAAAACTCAGAATAAGTACTCAACGCCTTGAAAAAGAGATAAATTCAAATAATAAGCCCCTTCGAGGGGGCAACCTCCTTATGCCCACATAAATGTACAACTCCAAGATGATTCCAAATGAAAATGTCTCCTTGGTATATATAGGAGACTAGGAGGTATAATTACAACTAATGGAATAAAACTGACATAAATAAAATAACATTACTAATGTAATATTCCCCAATTAAGGGGTAATGAGCCAATATTAGGGCTTAACATGCCCCTCCCCTTGAGACAAGTGTTGTTTGCAATGCTTGAGTAACTCTGGATGCTTCTGTATAAAAGACTCATCTTCCCAAGTGGAATCTTCAGCTAGTAGTTTCCTCCATTTAATGAGATACTCTAAAATGAATCTATTCCTCAGCTGGCGAATTCTGGTGTCAGTAATGGCTTTAGGCTCCAATATGATTTTTCCTTCCTCGTCAAGATCTGGCAATATAGTTTGAACTGGGATCTTGTCGCCTATAACCTTCTTTAAGAATGAAACATGGAAAACTGGGTGTACTCGTGAAGATGCAGGCAACTCCAATTTGTATTCCATATTACCAATCTTTTGCAACACCTTATAAGGGCCATAGTACTTTGGTGATAATTTATTATCCTTTTTGGCTTGCTTGAGGGACATCTGTTTGTATGGTTGTAGTCTTAAAAACACCCGATCCCCTACTTCAAAACTTCTTTCACTACGATGTTGATCTGCTTGTTGTTTCATGCGATTTTGTGCCATGGTCAGGTTGTCCTTTAAGATTTGGAGAACTTTTTGTTGATGCTCAATGTGATCTTCCACTGCTTGAACCTTAGATTTTTCTTTTAGAGAAGAAGTGATGGAAGGAGGGTGATATCCATAGAGTTCCATAAATGGTGTCATTTTTGTTGCAGTATGAAAGGAAGTGTTATACCACCATTCTGCCAAGGGCAACCATTTGAACCATTGTGTTTATTTATCAGAGACAAAGCAATGAAGGTAGCCTTCCAGAAATTTGTTCACTATCTCGGTTTGTCCATCAGATTGAGGATGATAGCATGAGCTAGGAGCCAATTAAGTACCCAAACAAGAAAATAATTCTGTCCAAAAATGTCCAGTGAAGATGGTATCTCTATCACTTACAATAATCTTTGGGTTGCCATGTAGCTTTTGAACTGTCTCCATGAATGCGGTGGCAACTGTACTAGCTTTGAATTGATGAGAGAGTGCACAAAATTGTGCGTACTTAGTCAGTCTATCAACAATCACCATCATGACACTCTTTCCTTCAGACTTCGGTAACCCTGTGATGAAATCCATGGAAACCTCCTCCCAGCGCTGACTTGGGATGGATAATGATTGTAAAAGACCTGGGGTCTTAATTGTTTCCACCTTATTTTGTTGGCAAACCAAACATTCTGCCACAAAACTTTGAACAACGGTTTTAAGGCCATCCCAAAAAAAATCCCTCTTGACTCTATGGTAGGTTTTCAAAAATCCCGAGTGCCCTCCTACTGGAGAGGTGTGCAATTCCAATAATACCTTTTGTTTGAGTTGGGATTCTTACATAAATATAAGAGATCTTTGTGCCATAGTGAATCATTTTTCCATGTAAATGTATCTGATGCACTGGAATCCTGCTGCAACCTTTGAATGAGAGTCCACACTTTTTCATCATTCTTCCATTCATCCCTTGCTTCTATTATCCAATTGGGTTGGATGATCGACATAGCATAGAGAAAGACCTCAACATCTTCATCCTTTATTGAGAGTACACCTGCCACAACATTTTGCTTCCCCTTTTTATAAACGATTTCAAAATTACAACCCAATATCTTGGCTACCCAATTTTTTTGTTCCTCTGAAGATAGTATTTGTTCCAATAAGTATTTAAGACTATCATGAACTGTTTTGACCTTGAAGTTCCTAACTATTAGGTAAGGACACCATTTCTTCAATGCATGTAGTATTGCCATCATTTCCTTCTCATAAATGGGTATATGTAAGTCTTTTCCCTTGAGTGGTCAACTTTCAAAAGCCAGGGGCCTTCCTTCTTTCATTAGGACAACACCAATTCCATTTCTCGAGGCATCACAATCCACAATAAAGGTTTTTGTGAAGTTTGGAGTGGTCAAGACAGGATCTTTGCACATCACCTCTTTAAGTTGTTCAAAAGCCTTAATTTCCTCTGGAGTCCATGAAAATGCTTCCTTCTTAGTTAGTGTTGTTAAAGGTGCTTCTATTCTTCCATAGTGTCGAACAAACTTGCGGTAGTAACCTGTCAAACCCAAAAATCCTCTAAGATTCTTCAATGTTTTGGGAATCGTCCAGTCCATCATGGCCTTAATCTTGTTAGGGTCTACCTTAACACCTTCATGAGATACAATATGACCCAAATACTCTACCTCCTTCACTCCAAAGAAATATTTGGATGGTTTGGCATATAGTTGTTGCTCCTTTAGTAGTTGTAGCACCTTGTCAACATGTCACACATAATCCTCCCAAGACTTGTTATAGATTAGTATATCATCAAAAAATACTAACACAAATTTTCAAAGGAAGGGCTTGAAAATGGAATTCATCAACCCCTGGAATGTGGAAGGTGCCTTTGTAAGGCCAAAAGGCATAACCAAAAATTCATAATAGCCTTCATGAGTTCGGAATGTTGTTTTTGGGATATCTTCTTCCTTCATTCTAATCTGATGATACCCTGAACGAAGATCCAATTAGTTCATCGAACAATTCATCAATGACGGGAATATGAAACTTATCTATAATAGTGATCTTGTTGAGCTCTCTATAATCTAGACACATACGCCATGAGCTATCTTTCTTGAATACCATTACCACTGGTGCAGAGTAAGAACTTTGGCTAGGTCTAATAATGCCAGCCTCTAACATTTCTTCAACCATGCGC
>ML810823.1:270847-285474 GCA_009831015.1 Picea engelmannii
GGTGACCACCAATATCCACCTGGATCATTCCTCCTCCCTTAGGAAACAATGGTCCCCATTGCGTTGAGTTCCTCCATGAGATGAAGAAACTTCTACTGAACTTGGTCGTTGGTGAGCCACTTGCCCTGGTAAAGGAGTTGGCATGCTTTGACAACTCGATATAGCTGGATCCTCTGTTAGCGGGTGTTCTTGATCTGTGTGTCCATAATCCAATTAGTTGTGGCTTGTTCCATGTAGTCTGGGTTTAACTCTGTTGACATGAGTTGTTCTACCATGTCAGATGTGTCCAGTAGAGGTGGAAAGTAAGGTCGAAGGCAGTCCACATTGAACACTGGGTGAAGACCAAGGAATGGTGGGATACTGAGCTTGAAGGAATTGTCCCCTACAACCTTGGTGATGGTCCACAAGGAATTGTCCCGGACTTCAAGTCGATCTTGCTGAAATATTTCTCCCCTTTGAGTTGGTCCACAAGGTCATCAATCTGTGGGATCGGATACCTATTTCGGACAATGATCTTGTTCAGTGCTCGATAGTTAATACAAAATCTCCAAGTCCCATCCTTCTTCTGCACCAACATGATCGGGCTCCCACAAGGCGATGAACTTGGCAGGATGTGACCTTTATGTAGAAGCTCCTGAATCTGTCTCTTGATTTCATCGTTCTCCAGAACAGAGCGCTGATAGATCGGTCCATTGGGCAGTGATGCACCTAGGGTCAGATCGATGGGGTGCTTGACCTGACCATGCACAGGCACACCTGTGGGTGAGGTGAAGATGTCTCGATACTCCTCCATGACCTTTTCGATTTGTTGTTGTCGTGCAGAGGAGCCCTGTCTAGACGTCGTGGCCACAGTATTCTTCTTTCCCTGAGGGCGGATCATCAGGAAAATAAATTTCCCGGTTTTGGAAATGAGCTTACTGCATTGTTTTGCAGTAACCAAAGAGATAGCGACAGGTGGTGGTACCTCTGGTATCCTGTACAACTTATTTCCCAAGGTAACAATAACAGTGTGAGGCTGGGACTCATACATAGCATGTCACTTCCACAAGTATGGTTGGACTAATAATACATCACAGACATCAAGAGGAGCAATGTCACATAATACCTCATTGGTGAAGGGCTTGATGCTGTAGGGAAGGAGACATTACTGGCTAACGCGGAGATCCCATCCTTGGTGAAGCCACCTGATGGTGTACGGATGTGGGTGTGTTGTGGTCGGCAAGCCCAACCGCTTCACGACCTTTGCTGAAATGAGGTTATTTTGGCTCCCACTGTCGACAATGAACTATAGTAGGGAACCCCTTACCCACATATGGGAGTGGAAGAGACACTCCTCCTCCTCTGGATCTTTCGGTTCTTCCTTTTGTATCTTTGTGGTGGAAACAGTGGCATTGGGCTCCGCATCGATAATCTGCTTCCCTCTTTCATTCACCTTCTTGGGTTCCGATTCAGTGTCGGAGTATGCATCTGATTCAGAAGCCCTCACCTCGGCCACTAGTGATTGTTTGGCCCAACACTCACTTGTGTTGTGAGTGCAACTCTTATGGAACTCACATAACTTTCCCGTGTCTTTCTTCGGCTTCGCAGTGTTGTTCTTTGCTTGCGGATTTGGTAGGTTTTCTTGAGCTGCCATGCCTTGGATTTGTCCTTTGTTTTGCGGTTTGGGGGAACCTTTTGCTTTCTTTTGATTCGCAGATCCAAAGTCTCGCTTCTTCTGTTTGAATTTATGCTCAATCTTGGCAGCATACCGGTATGTTGTACCAAGAGAGGAGATGTCGAGGAACTCCATTTCCTCTTGAATGTATCTATGTAGACAACTTCGTTACTTCAGCACCAAATGTTTCTCCAAATATTTGATACCCAACTTTGTGCGCAGGGTATGGAACAGATTCGTCAGCTCATGCACATCTTGATCCCTTTGCTGCAGCATATTCCTTTGTCTATACTTGTCCTCATAGCTCCCAACGAGATAATATTGTTCCTTGATGATGTCTCAGAAATAATTCCAAGTGGGTATGGCTGAGAACAAAGAGGGTTCCTCCTCATCCTTTTTCTCACATTAGGTTTCCCACCAGTCCTTGACATGGGGTGCGGCTTTGAGCAGTGAAAGAATAATCTTCTCCTGGTCGGAAAAATCATGAACCAAGAAATATCGTTCTAATAGATTCAGCCATATATCTATGATGTCTACATCTATTTGGCCATAAAATATGGGAATGTCAAAGTTTACTTGTACCTTAAAAGGGGTTTCTCCTCCAAAATGGCTGCTGGATGCAGATGCACCGCCAGTGGGCAATCGTTGAAGAATCTAGGTGAAGTTATCCATCATCACGTTCCTTTGTTTTTCAAGGGTATCCCAGAGAAATATTTTGATAGGATCTCCTGCTCCCTTGTCTTTCCTTTCATCCCCCATGGGCAGTCATCAGGGTTTGCGAGGATGATCTTGAAAAGGTTCAACCAGATCGATCCCTAACTCCCTATACCCTGACCTCATTGGGGGCATGCAAAGAAGGATCGAGAAAGAGCAGACCACTCTGATACCATTGATCCGAATTTATGTAGGAATGCAACATAATACACAAATAACCATGAATACAAAGATGCAGTGGAAATAACACTTCATTTCATTAATATCAAAGAACTGAAATTTGTTTACAGATAGAATAGAAACAAACTAGCTAGGGTGCTGGTCGCTTATCTCTGAGAAGAGATGTGGCGGCTACAGGCCTCTAAAATTTTTGTTACAATGAGGCTCAAAGGCCTATATATTATTGAGAAACAAAGGAAACCCTAAACATCCAAAAACCTAACCCTAGGAGATGAAACGCCAGAATATGGGCCCTGTCGAGGTAAATTGGTACATCAATTTCTCGAGGTCGTAACTTTGCCATACTATCTCTGTTTGATGCATATGATACATCGTTAGAAAGATATATCTGAGGACTACAACTGCTAACAATGAATATCATGGTCTAGAACGGACTAATATTCACCAAGCTATTGATGCCCAAAAAATAAGAAAAATGTCTAGAATAATCTAGATATTAGGAGGAAAAAACACAAATGTCTAGTTATGTGTGCAAATCATGTTGTGAAAGAGGGATATGTTGCTTCATTACTAGGTGTTAATATCAAGGGTTGATTTTAGAGTTGAAATATCAAGGAATAAGACAAATGTCTAGAGGAATCTAGATATTAGGAGGAAAAAACACAAATGTCTAGTTCATGTTGTGAAAGAGGGATATGTTGCTTCATTACTAGGTGGTAATATCAAGGGTTCATTAATGTTTAAAATGTTGTTTTATGGCAAGGTGTTGATATGAGGAATTTATTAATGGCTAAAATAAGGTGTTACATATTTAAAATAATAAAGGTTTAGAGGCTAGGGTCAGATCTTGCTAGAGTGATTGGTTTTGATGGGCCTCGTTCAGTAAGGTGATCCAGGTTCGAAACTCAGATAGCTTGGAGGAGACACCTAAAATCCAACCATGCTAAGGGTTGGTGTGGTCCAGGCCAGGTGCGATCCCTGTGTGATTTTTATGGCTCAGAGACCCTTGGGTCGTGGTTTTTTAGACCCAAGGAAGCAACATAAGAAAAGTTTAGATGCGTAAGAATAGAAAGTACAGAAAAGGAAGCAACATAAGCAAACCATAGAAAAGTTGTGAAGAATGTAGGAATTGAAGTAAAAGAAGGAAGTCGAAGAGAGGAATGAAATTTATTGAGATATCTAAGGGAATTATAAAGAAGGGATACATTTGAAAAAGACGGAAATTGAAGCCATGGAGGAAGGCTAAAGACGAGGAAGAAATCAATATAGGAAGAGTTTAAGCGATAACACTATGTAGTTGCAAAACATGAGCAAAGAGAGAACCTTGAAAACAATTTTGGAGCTAGTGAGGATGTTGGAAGAGTGGTAGTGTTGGTGTTTCATATTCACTTGGTGGAGGAAACATTGACTGTGAATAAGGAAGAGTGTGAATATGATAGGGCCAATGTAAAAGAGGCATGACCAATGGTTCAATGCCTATGGGAGTTGTTAATTTTACATAATTGATTTTGTTGATATAAGTGAAATTAAAAAAGATGAAGAGGATGTATGTGTCCAAGGAAGGAAAAAGTTGACTAATGAAGAGGTTACATATGAAGAGAATGTGGTAGAATGCATTCAAAATACGTGAAAGCATTTGTAGATTGGTGACATTCTATACACATGATGCCTATACAACTGAGTGAAGATAGTGGAACAAATTTTGAGTGCATGAAAGATCTAAGGGAAATATTCTCTCAAAGAATATGCTATTGACAAAGTTACAACAAAGGTGAAGAAAGTATTGTTATACACCTATTACACTTAAAAACAAAGGTGTGAAAGGAAGGGGAATTTAAAGAAATTGCAGTTGAGAAAGAAAGTGAGACTACCACAGTAATTAAAGATGATGTAAATTGTGATATTGGAGAGTTGAAGGAAGAAAATGCACAGAGAGAAAAGGTGTCAGTGGAAACCATGTCTTTAAAGAGATGATTTTATGGGAGTATATGTAGATAATTTTGATAAATTTGAAGGCATCAACAATCATACTTAGAATTTTGTTGGAATCCTTGGAGGTGTTGAAGAAGATGAATAAATTTTAATAGGAACCATTGAGAATGTAGAAAAATGTATAATTTTTTGTAGTGACATGAGGATGAAAATGAAATTCAAATCATGAAGATAATAAAAATTTAGGATGATATTGTAGAGATAATCATGGAAACTGGTGCAGACCCCTTTCCCTGGCAGAGATCCGTGCAGAATCGATCTCCTCTTGGTGCTAAGCTGGAGTGGCTCAGCGGGTCTTTGATGGAAGCCCAACGATCCACAGGTCCTTCAGAAACCCCACCTGTGTGAACATGCACAAGGTACGAGCTTCACCTCCTCCAAGCGACCATGGCACTATGACCAAGGCCTACACCCAAAGGGCGTTTATCGTAAATTGTGTATCGAGGATGTGGAGGTGTTGAGTCCTTGTCACTCCAACTCTGGTTGCTGAAATTCTGGTGGAGCCTTACACATGTTATCTCCTCCCTTGAGTCCCCTCCATAAGACTCTATCCCATGACCTGGGGAAAATCCCTTTGGTGCTTCGGGTTTCGTGATTTTGGAAATCGTGATGCATTCTCCAACTCCCTCTCCTTGAGATTCTTAAAACCCCGAATCCCAATTCTTATACAGGTTAGATCCAACGACCCTCCTTTCTCCTCGATTCAATGGTCATGATTGCTTCGCAGTTTCACGAGTCGGGACTTCACGTCTCACGACTCCTTCTTCCTTATACTCCCAGTTCATGAAACACTGAAATCCCTCTTTGAGAAATCAACGGTCCAGATTCCTCTTGAACCAACGACCATGATCCAACTAGATCGACGGTTCACAATATTTCAGAGCTTTCTCCGAGCCCTGACTGCTCGCCACGTGTCCTCCCGATGGACGACCATGATGATGTCAGCTCAACCAATGACCTGGATTTAAACCCAACTTTCGAGTTTTGAGGAAATGGAGTGCAGTCTCCTCCCTTGTCTTTCGAGTCCCCAACTCTCAAAATTCGGTGACTCTGGATCTACGGTTTAGATCCTCCCTGGATCGATGGCTCCTATTCCTCCTTAGCTTCAACCGTCGAGTGAGCCTCCTCCTTTATCCTCCTTGTAGTTTTGTCTGATCTGACAGTTCATGGCAAGTCGAAACTTCTGCGCTCATATCTGACGATTCATATCTGTTCTTCCCTGATGCACTCTCCTGTGCACCTGGATGTAGATTCAATTGTCTAGATCTCGTTCTTCCACAGCTGATCCATGGCTGCCGATGCTCCTCCTCCTGAGCTTTGATTTCTTCCTAGACTTCTGAGATTTTCAGAGTTTCGAAGGTCTCAGCCTTCAACTCTTCCTCTTGCAAGCCTTGATGGTTTTGGATCTCTCTTGCATTTTGGAAATTCTATCTCTTCTGATCTTTGGTGGTGAATCTCAACCTCGGCCCTTCGCACAATTTCATTCCATGTGCGACTTCATGCTACTCCTCCTGAGCTTCGGGACTTGAAATAAGCCCACTCTTGAACCTTCCCTATGCTATCTCTTCTGAGCTTTATTCCGGCTCAGTATCTAAGGGACTCGACCCTTCTACATCTTCTTCAGAAGGCTCTTAGTGATCCTCTTGGCATACTTCTGCTCAAGCACCCCTTGCTGAGCCAACAAAGTGTTCAGTAACTCTGTAAATGTCTCTCCTCGACACTTCTTCTCTCTAAACTCGAAATAGAGTTCCTTCTGTGCAGTCTTTCCACACGCTTGATGCCCTCCTGATAGAGCTTCACATAATTCACAGTGATTCTGTCTTGTCTCTGTGCCCTCATCTGCATAGTCTCACCTCCAAGGTGTTCAGTAACCTTGAGGCTTCTCCCTGAGTCTAAGACTTCCTCTGGTGCACCCTCTTGGCATGACTTTGTCCAAATTTCGAAGAATTCAGAAGTGCACTTTTCTGCACTGGCTTAGAGAACTCGTAGTATTCTGTCATGCAACCTCTTGCATGAAGCCTCAAAGAACCAAACTGAAAATCAACAAACTCGACAGATAGATAAAGAAATGTATCTATCACCTGCACATGGAACCTAACACACATCTACAACATAAAATAACACACACAGACAACATTCAATTGCATAAACACACAAAGACTCGTGTGGAGAAAAAAATTGCTCTTTGTATTAATTTGAATGCCTGATTACAATGTGTTTGAGCTCGGACTGCAATAGAGTCTCGAATCTCTCCTCTTCCTATCCTCTGTTCTAACTCTCGCAGAACTCTCTCAAAAATAAGACGCTAAGATCTTTTTACAAAGAGGGGCTTCTCAAGCTCTTCCCTCCAACTCACCAACTCTCATAAATTACATTGAATGGGCCATCTAATCCGAATTCTAGTTAGATCCCCTCCTACCTATCAGCCATTAAAGCGACATCAACTAAAACATGCTCGAAGGCATGGCTTCGGCTCTACCAGCCTTACAAACATTTAATACATTTTCAAATTTGAAAATGAGATGGCTACGCCTCTCTCCTCCATTGAATATGCGCTTTGATGTGTTGTCTAGCTTGCGCATTGCTAGATTGGAGCGATGCTCCTGCATCATACTCAACTACTGCAAAAAATTCATGAGCTCTTGCTCATGAGCTTCCCTGCTCTGTTGTTGAAATCCACCAGGATCCAAAATAGTTCTCTGGAGCTGTCCATCTGCTCCACCACCTCGTTGTTTCTGCATCTTCCCTGCTGCTATTGCAAGCTCTCTTCTGTTCAACCCCTTTCTGACAGATTATGCTGCTGACCCCAACATCAGCCTTCTGATTCCTTCAATTAACTCGTCCAGCTACTCCAGTGGTTGGCTCTCTTTATGCAGTCTCCTCGACTGCACTTATTCCCTACAAATGGGTAGATCAATTAGATATCCCATGCTATCTTCTTCATCTCTCGTGGCCTTGACTTTCCACTCTGCTACAGACTCCAACTCTGTAGTCTCATCACCGAGCTATTGCTGCTCAGCTTCCCCTTCTGATAGCTTTACTTCTTCCATTTCTTTTGTTGTTTCATCTCCATCTTCCTCTAGATTCTCCCCAGACTGGAATTCTACTTCATCTTCTGCTACAAGCCTCGACATTGCAGTCATCATCATATGTCCATCTCCTTGGATGAAATATTCGAGCAACTCCTCTAAATGCTCTTCTCCAAAATTATGCATGATTGTCTGCTCATGGCAGTCATTTACTAGTCCTGGATTGTTCATCCAATCCTCCAACATCTCTAACTCCTTTTCCCAGGGAGTGAGCATCTTATCTGCATGCTCTTCTTCTATTTCTGCCTTTGCAACACAATCTCTCGCCTCAACTGGGATTAGTGGCAGGAATACCTCAATTCATCCAATGATCAGAAGACTCCTCTGATCCTTCTCTGTTAGCTCCTCTCGCTAACCCGAACTCATCCCTAAGTTCATGAGACTTTCAGAAAGTCTCATCTGCTCTCCCTTTCCCACCTGGAAATATGGCATTTCCTCTCTGCCCTCCTAACATCTTATGAGATTCTTTGATCTCATCTCATCACCCACATGGAAATCTAAAATTTCCTCTTTGATGCTCACCTGGTATTCTATGAGATTGACCGATCTCATCTTCTCCTCATCCTCACTGAGATTTCTCCCAGCTTTTGGCTCACAGATGTGAACCACTTCCTCTTCATCTTTGAGGCTTTCGGCATACCTCAACCACATTTTCAACAGTCTTTGTTGTCTTCTGGTCATCAATTCCTTGACTGGCCACTTCACCTTCCCCCTCATAGGCCATTCATACACCCAATGTGTCTTTGTGTTCTGTTGCACCTGCAGTGCAAGCTCTTCCATCCTCGCCCTCACCTCAAAGAGTTATTTATCCATCTCAGATTTCCCCTGTTGTTGATGGTTCTTCTTTGCACCGCGTCCATGGCCTTCAGTAGCCATATTCACCTTCAATCTTCCCTCCTAGCAAATCTGCTATTGTTACTCTACAACTGAGAGCGTTTCCAACATTTCTTATAGTCGACCTGACTGCTTCATTTGTTTCACACCCTGCAACAATCATCATAGAGCATTGCCACTCTATCTTCCTTCACCCCCTGCAAACAGATGAAATCAAATTCTGATAGCAACTGATGATATCAAAATTTGTCATTTTCTTCTGCCTCCCTCTGCCTGCAGTATACAGATAGAAAGTGGCCCGGATACCACTTTGGTGCAAAAACCTTGCCCTGACAGAGATCCGTGTAGGATCGATCTCCTCTCAGTGCTAAGCTAGAGCATCTTAGCGGGTCCTTGCTGGAACCCCAATTATCCACAAGTCCTTCAAAAACCCCACTTGTGTGAACATGAACAAGGTGTGAGCTTTAGCTCCTCCATGTGACCATGACGCTATGACCAAGGCCTACACCGAAAGGGTGCTTATCGTAAATCGTGTATCGGTGATGTGGACGGGTTGAGTCCTTGTCACTCCAACTCCCAGTTGCCAAAATTCTGATGGAGCCTAACCCATGTTATCTCCTCCCTTGAGTCCCCTCCATAAGACTATGTCCCGTGACCTAGGGCCAATCCCTTCAGCGCTTATGGTTTCATGATTCAGGAAATCGTGACATAGTCTCAACTCCCTCTCCTTGAGATTTCCGAAACCCTGAATCTCGATTCTTATACAGGTCAGATCCAATGACCCTCCTTTCTCCTCGCTTCAACGATCATGATTGCTTCGCAGTTTTGCGAGTTAGGACTTCACGTCTCACGAATCCTTCTTCCTTCTTACAAACATTTAATACATTTTCAAATTTGAAAATGAGAGGGTTGCACCTCTCTCCTCCATTGAATGTGTGCTTTGATGTGTTGTCTAGCTAGCGCGTTGCTGGATTGGAGCGATGCTCCTGCATCAAAAACACAATGTTATCTTAATTTCAATATCATATAAATAGATGAAGTGAAGAGAGGCATCATTTATATAACTTATTGAATTATAATTTTAATGAAGTAAATATAGAGTTGATCCCCACCAATGCAAGTGAAAGAGATGTGAGAGTTTATTTTAATTTGGAAATTTTAAACCATTTTTCCTTCATTTATAGAATCCCTCGGAGAGAAAAATATTTAATGGGATAAGTGGACTTGAGAGGGATTTGAATTTAGGACTACATAGATATCAAATTTGATTATGCCTAATTTTGACATAGTGTTTGGAGGAAGTTATGATATTGGTGGTGTAGCCATTGTTACAAAAGGTATTAGGCTAAGTTGAAAAGGAAAATGTAGGAGGAAAGTGTCTGGAATATTTTTACAATAAAATATGGGGCATGGTTTGACCAATGGATGAAGATGAAAAAATCATAATGGAAGTATTTTAGGTTTAAGTGAGGTCAATACTTGAATTATTTCCAACAAGGGGAATTTGACAAGGGGCATCAACAATATATATCAAAATCAAATGAAAAAATTCAAAGTCCTAGTATTGGGTAGAGCCCTTTCATTTGAAGATTCTTATGGACCAAATATCCAAAAAAACATAAAAAAAAATGCCCAATCTAGTATTATCATGCCTCAATCAAGTGAAGAGTGATAAATAAGAAGCCTCTTTGAGGAGGCAACCTACTTTGACAATATAATAAATGCACAAGATAAGATGATAATTCAAATGAGCCTCCTTGACGTATATATAGGAGACAAAGAGGGATAGAAATATATAATAATAATCTGGCATAACTATGATTAATGTAATAATAATGAATGAGGGTTATGATTAGGGTAATAACATGTCCCTCCCCTTGAAACCAACATTTCCCTCAATTTTGATCAACTTTGGATGATTTTGTAAGAAAAACATATCTTCCCAGGTCACATCCTCTATTGGTAGTTTGTTCCACTTGATGAGGTACTTAGTAATTTATTGATCCCATAGTTTATTGATCTATGTTTTAATCATTGTTTCAAGTTTTAGTAATATTTTTCCCTCTTCATCAAGTTATGGAAAAATGGCTTGAATAGGGATCTTGTCATTGATAATTACCTTTGTCACTTCCCAAATTGTACATGATGATGAAATCCCTAATTTGCAAGGTGAAATCCAAGGGAAACCTCTAGGAAGGTCACCATTGTCACCTTAACAACCTATCCTATGTTTATTTAGGCCAAATCTCCTCCGACTCAAGGGGGGTATTCCCTATTATGATTAATGAGACCAAGCAATGAAGCACAAGGTGACGTTGAGAGTAGCCTTAGTAAAACAAGGTTTGGCGTTTTTAGGGTTTTTAGAATAAGTGATGGAAGGATATCAAGAGATAAGTGCCAAGTCCAACTAGGGTGATGGATTCAAAGTGAATCAAATGGTAAACGAGGTCAAGGAGAAACCCTATGGGGAGTTGGCTTGTTTTCTTAAAGGATTAGGGTTTGAGATTAGCACCATAAGGTTGAAGTAATCCCTCACCAAATCAATAATAACAATGGATTCAATCTCTACAAGAAGGATTCCCTCATGAAAATATCCTTCACCATTCAAAATCAACTATGACTTGATGAAAATACTTAATACTTCAGCCAAGGAACCATAAGTAAAAACATAACATGGTATCAAATACTCACCAAACCAACAAGCAAGAATGAGGAAAAAACCTAAGATTCTTCGTCCATGTCATAAATTTATTCCTCTATGGATTGATCTTGAAGGATTAGTATAAAACTTGAAGAGATTTCATCATTAATCTTCATGCAACAAAATAAAAACAAGTAGGAAAAGCTTCAATAGTTGACAACATTCATCCACAAAGAAAGAACTCTTAACACCATAAATGCTTCAAAAAAGATATATCGATTAAGCTCCAAAAGAGAGAGCTCCAAATTAACCAACCATGAGTGAAAATGTGGAAGTGCATCTCTTTATATAGAAGGGAAGCAAAGAGTACTAGAAATGGGTTGGAATGTTTTGCAGCCAGGAGGTTGAACTACTCAAGAGCCCATATGGCCATTGTATTTACAAAAAATAGAGCAAGCATCCAGAGGATTCCCCACCTTCTTTGCAAATTACGTGTTTCTCTTTGGTTATGTATCTTTCTTGTTTATCAAAAACTTATCTTCTGAACGGCTATGAACTCATGGATGATTTTGTTCAGGTTTTGAAGATTAATATTGCAAACTTGCTCCCAATGTTTTCTTTGTGACTTTCTTTGCGTATTATGTCAAACCATGACTTAGTGAAATACTTGTTATTCTCTGTGTTATATTAACTGAGGATTGTTTTCCTTAAATGATTTACAACGGACTTAGCATACATGGCTTCTTGTTAGTAATAAATAATCTCCTAATCTGAAATCAATATTGTGCAAGGGTTTAGGGTTATAGTTGAACTGTTGGATTTGGGTGAAGATTGTCAATATGTTTTCATGTATTCTATTAGCCTCATCTAAATACTCAATACATTTTATTTATTATATGAAATAATAAGTACTTCCACCCTTGTTATTTTTTATGATATCTTGTGTTCCTTAGTGCTAAGGATTGCCTTGTCATTCCCTTTGGTACTTGAGACATATATTTTGCATCTTTCATTAAACATGTTTTTATGTATCTACAATGTGGGATAAAGGTGCCCAATGAAAAGGCCCTGGTGTTAACACATAAAATTGATCATGTAAAGGAGGATTTATTGTTTTCAGAGCCTACATTTAACCATATACCCCAATATTATGTCATATTATCAACTAACATCCTCCTCGGAGTATGTAAGCTCTATTTGAGTTGGCGCTGGAAACTAGTTAAGGAAGAGGGTTGTAGGTTGGATAGGTTGCAAGCATCCTGGTGCAAATTCAAAATTACCAACATCAACCTCATAGCCATCAGGTACTCCATGAGATTTTTTTTCTTGTTTGGAGGTCAGGAAGGGTTTGTCTACTTGATTTTCCTTTGGCGCTATGAATTGGCTTAGGCGCTGCAAATTTAGACAGGTGCTACGAAATGTGCTACAGAATGTGCTATGAAAACTCTATTGTAGACTGTTGAACTGGTATTTTTGACCAGTTGACTTCCAGGAGGATTTTCGGGTGAACCAGGACGAATTTTAAAATTCCAAAGGAGGTTATTGTCAAGAATGGACCCAAGAAAATTAACCTATTTCATTTTTCACATAGGTGTCACAGATTGGGAGATTCAAAAGAATCTTTGAGCCCTATTTTTTCAGTTTTCATGATTTCCCGTTTGAAACATATTTTTACAACACGTATTTCAGCCAGTTCGAGATGAATTTAAAGAAACCAAGAGAGGTTTTTCTTCAGAACGATCTTATATACAAATAAAGGTCTTATATTTTACATAGATGTTATAGTTTGATAATTACAAGTGGCATTTTGAAGCCTAGTTTTTAGAATTTTGCCTCCTGAAATGCAAGAAGTCAGTTAAAACGTGTCATTTTTTGTTTGTAGTTGTTTCTATTTTGGGAAAGGGGTTGAAGTTTGAATTGGTGAGCTGGAAATGACCTATATTGATATATATCCATTTTAAAAGAGGATATGAGGGTTGGATTCATGAGCCAAGAGAGGCTAGAGAGAGTAGGAGCAGGTAGTTTCCCTGTGTGTGTTCATTTGTAAGCCCGAGGGCATTTTATGATTATAATCATTACTGTTATTGAAGACTCATGAGAGATGTGATTTTCATATTGTAATTATTGTGTTTTAGATATCTTCTTATTTGAATATATTGCATATTTGAGGATCAAAGGCTGCCAATGATTTATGGATCCCTAAGCAACAGAGGATCTGTTGTAATTTTTCCCATCAGTCATTGTTTTATTCAAGTATTTGTTGATTTATTAAAATGAGAGGATCTTTGTTTAGTGAACATTTTATCTTATGTTTTCCTTCTTCATTCTTCCATCTATCAACATATAATCTTGTTTTATGTTGAGCAACTTTAGTGCCTTTGATGAGTAGAATGTTTATGACTCCATTGCACATTGGTGTATCCTACTGATCTGCAGTTTGTTGCCCTCTCCCTTTCTTTCTCCATCTTGATGATCCAACTATTCAAACCAAAACTTACCATTACAAACCTATTTGATGGGTACTAGGCTTATCCTCTAGTAGTCCGAGGGTGACTCTCAGTGCTAACATTCTTGGCGTCGTTGCCGGGGACGAAGTTGAAGATCTTCCCTGGGTTGTACGACAAAGATTACAGCCAATTCTTGATGGTGAAAAAGCATTGGAGACAAAAAATACTGCATCTTTCACTTGGTGATTCCACTCCATGAAGAACCAAGATGTCAAAGTCTATGGAGGCTATCTTGGCAAGGAGATTTGCTCCTCTAAACTTTTCAGCCATCTATGGTTTTCCAAATCCAGTGCCTCATTTATCATAATGGGGAGATTTACTACCTATCTTCAGAGAAGAAAATGATGATGATCTTGTTCAGTATCTCATTGATTTGCATCAAGCATAGCCACCTTGAGAGAATTCCATGTTGCTTTCATTTTGCACTGTAAAAGGTATTACTCCTCTGATTTTCTTTTTCATGATTTTTTTGAGGAATATGAGAAAAGTGTTCAAGCTGCATTAAGTTGCTCTCCTCATTGAGAAGTTGAATAAGATAACCTAGTCAAGGAAATAAATGAAGAATCAACGCTTTCTTCTTCTTGTTCCTCTGTACTGGATGCAGATTTAAATGATAGTGCTTATCATAAAAATATAGTAGACATTTCTCCTTACTATGAAGCTGAGATAAATGATAAGTTAGTTAAAAAATTAAGGAAGTTTCCTCGTTGTTTTTTCCTATATTTTCATAATTGAAGGCAAATTTTGTTTGCTTCTCTTATGAAGAAAATGAAGAGGATATTTATGTTCTTGGAATAGATGTTTTTAGCAGCCTTGCTTATGATGAAGAAGTTGTTTCAAATACTTGTGGGAAATACTAGAACAACTGAGAGGGGGGGGGTGAATCAGTTGTTCATAAGCTTAAACAATTTTATGCTTTTTAAATAATTATTAAGATTTCTTCATATGTCATCAACCAATCATACAACATATGGACAGTAAGAGCAAAGATCATCAGTCACACATAAAATACACAC
>ML810823.1:353288-372175 GCA_009831015.1 Picea engelmannii
AATAACATGTCCCTCCCCTTGAAACCAACATTTCCCTCAATTTTGATCAACTTTGGATGATTTTGTAAGAAAAACATATCTTCCCAGGTCACATCCTCTATTGGTAGTTTCTTCCACTTGATGAGGTACTTAGTAATTTATTGGTTCCATAGTTTATTGATCTATGTTTTAATCATTGTTTCAAGTTTTGGTAATATTTTTCCCTCTTCATCAAGTTATGGAAAAATGGCTTGAATAGGGATCTTGTCATTGATAATTACCTTTGTCACTTCCCAAATTGTACATGATGATGAAATCTTTAATTTGCAAGGTGCAATCCAAGGGAAACCTCTAGGAAGGTCACCATTGTCACCTCAACAACCTATCCTATGTTTCTTTAGGCCAAATCTCCTCCAACTCAAGGGGGGTATTCCCTATTATGATTACTGAGACCAAGAAATGAAGCACAAGGTGACGTTGAGAGTAGCCTTAGTAAAACAAGGTTTGGAGTTTTTAGGGTTTTTAGAATAAGTGATGGAAGGACATCAAGAAATAAGTGCCAAGTCCAACTAGGGTGATGGATTCAAAGTGAATCAAATGGTAAACGAGGTCAAGGAGAAACCCTATGGGGAGTTGGCTTGTTTTCTTAAAGGATTAGGGTTTGAGATTAGCACCATAAGGTTGAAGTAATCCCTCACCCAATCAATATTAACAATGGATTCAATCTCTACAAGAAGGATTTCCTCATGGGAATATCCTTCACCATTCAAAATCAACTATGACTTGATGAAAATACTTAATACTTCAGCTAAGGAACCATAAGTAAAGACATAACATGGTATCAAATACTCACCAAACAAACAAGGAAGAATGAGGAAAATACCTAAGATTCTTCGTCCATGTGATAAATTTATCCCTCTATGGATCGATCTTGAAGGATTAGTATAAAACTTGAAGAGATTGCATCGTTAATCTTCATGCAACAAAATAAAAACAAGTAGGAAAATCTTCAATAGTTGACAACATTCATCCACAAAGAAAGAACTCTTAACACCATAAATGCTTCAAAAAAGATATATCGATTAAGATCCAAAAGAGAGAGCTCCAAATTAACCAACCATGCATCTCTTTATATAGAATGGAAGCAAAGAGTACTAGAAATGGGTTGGAATCTTTTGCATCCAGGAGGTTGAACTACTCAAGAGCCCATATGGCCATTGTATTTACAACAAATCGAGGAAGCATCCAGAGGATTCGCCACCTTCTTTGCAAATTATGTGTTTCTCCTTGGTTATGTATCTTTCTTGTTTATCAAAAACTTATCTTCTGAATGGTTATGAACTCATGGATGATTTTGTTCAAGTTTTGAAGATTAATATTGCAAACTTGCTCCCAATGTTTTCTTTGTGACTTTCTTTGCGTATTATGTCAAACCATGACTTAGTGAAATACTTGTTATTCTCTATGTTATATTAACTGAGGATTGTTTTCCTTAAATGATTTACAACGAACTTAGCATACATGGCTTCTTGTTAGTAATAAATAATCTCCTAATCTAAAATCAATATTGTGCAAGGGTTTAGGGTTATAGTTGAACTGTTGGATTTGGGTGAAGATTGTCAATATGTTTTCATGTATTCTATTAGCCTCATCTAAATACTCAATACATTTTATTTATTATATGAAATAATAAGTACTTCCACCCTTATTATTGTTTATGATATCTTTTGTTCCTTAGTGCTAAGGATTGCCTTGTCATTCCCTTTGGTACTTGAGACATATATTTTGCATCTTTCATTAAACATTTTTTTATGTATCTACAATGTGGGATAAAGGTGCCCAATGAAAAGGCCCTGGTGTTAACACATAAACTTGATCATGTAAAGGAGGATTTATTGTTTTCAGAGCCTACATTTAACCATATATACCAGTATTATGTCATATTATCAACTAACATCCTCCTCGAAGTATGCAAGCTATATTTGAGTTGGTGTTGGAAACTAGTTAAGGAAGAGGGTTGTAGGTTGGATAGGTTGCAAGCATCCTAGTGCAAATTCAAAATTACCAGCATCAACCTCAATGCCATTAGGTACTCCATGAGATTTTTTTCTTATTTGGAGGTTAGGAAGGGTTTGTCTACTTTATTTTCCTTTGGCGCTATGAACTAGCTCAGGCGCTGTGAATTTAGACAGGTGCTACAGAATGTGCTACGAAAACTCTGTTCTAGACTGTTGAACTAGTGTTTTTGACCAGTTGACTTCTAGGAGGATTTTCGGGTGAACCAGGACGAATTTTAAAAATCGAAAGGAGGTTATTGTCAAGAAAGGACCCAAGAAAATAAAACTATTTCATTTTTCACACAGGTGTCACAGATTGGGAGATTGAAACGAATCTTTGAGCCCTATTTTTTCAATTTTCATGATTTCCCGTTTGAGATATATTTTTACAACATGTATTTCAGCCAGTTCGAGATGAATTTAAAGAAACCAAGAGAGGTTTTTCTTCAGAACGAGCTTATATACAAAAAAAGGTCTTATATTTTACATAGATGTTATAGTTTGATAATTACAAGTGGCATTTTGAAGCCTATTTTTTAGAATTTCGCCTCCTGAAAAGCAGGAAGTCAGTTAAAACGTGTCATTTTTTGTTTGTAGTTGTTTCTATTTTGGGAAAGGGGTTGAAGTTCGAATTGGTGAGTTGGAAAGGACCTATATTGATGTATATTAATTTTAAAAGAGGAGAGGAGGGTTGGATTCATAATCCAAGAGAGGCTAGAGAGAGTAGGAGTAGGTAGTTTCCCTGTGTGTGTTCATTTGTAAGCCCGAGGGCATTTTATGATTGTAATCATTACTGTTATTGAAGACTCATGAGAGATGTGATTTTCATATTGTAATTATTGTGTTTTAGATATCTTCTTATTTGAATATATTGCATATTTGAGGATCAAAGGTTGCCAATGATTTATGGATCCCTAAGCAGCAGAGGATCTGTTGTAATTTTTCCCATTAGTCATTGTTTTATTCAAGTATTTGTTGATTTATTAAAATGAGAGGATCTTTGTTTAGTGAACATTATATCTTATGTTTTCCTTCTTCATTATTTCATCTATCAGCATATAATCTTGTTTTATGTTGAGCAACTTTAGTGCCTTTGATGAGTAGAATGTTTATGACTCCATTGCACATTGGTGTAGCCTACTAATATGTAGTTTGTTGCCCTCTCCCTTTCTTTCTCCATCTTGTTGATCCACCTATTCAAACCAAAAATTACCATTACAAACCTATTTGATGGGTACTAGGCTTATCCTCTAGCAGTCTGAGGGTGACTCTTAGTGCTAACATTCTTGGCATCGTTACCGAGGACGAAGTTGAAGATCTTCCCTGGGTTGTACGACAAAGATTGCAGCCAGTTCTTGATGGTGAAAAAGGATTGGAGAAAAAAAATACTACATCTTTCACTTGGTGATTCCACTCCATGAAGAACCAAGATGTCAAAGTCTATGGAGGATATCTTGGCAAGGAAATTTTCTCCTCTAAACTTTTCATCCATCTATGGTTTTCCAAATCCAGTGCCTCATTTATCAAAATGGGGAGATTTACTACCTATATTTAGAGAAGAAAAGGATGATGATCTTGTTTAGTATCTCATTGATTTGCATCAATGCATGGAGCATTTGAACTTGCATCAGGAGGATGTCTTAATGAAAATGTTTATGTTCTCCCTGAAGGATGATGCCAGCGACTGGTACTTTTCTCTCCTTGCTGCAAGCATAGCCACCTTGAGAGAATTCCATGTTGCTTTCAATTTTCATTATAAAAGGTATTACTCCTCTGATTTTCTTTTTCATGATTGTTGTGAGGAATATGAGAAAAGTGTTCAAGCTGCATTGAGTTGCTCTCCTCACTGTGAAGTTGAAGAAGATAACCTAGTCAAGGAAATCAATGAAGGATCAACGCTTTCTTCTTCTTGTTCCTCTGTACTGGATGCAGATTTAAATGATAGTTCTGATCATAAAAATATAGTAGACATTTCTCCTTACTATGAATCTAAGATAAATGATAAGTTAGTTAAAAAACTAGGGAAGTTTCCTCTTTCTTTTTTCCTATATTTTCAAAATTGAAGGTAAATTTTGTTTGCTTCTCTTATGAAGAAAATGCAGAGGATATTTATGTTCTTGAAACATATGTCTTTAGCAGACCTACTTATGATGAAGAAGTTGTTTCAAATACTAACCATGAGCATCCTTGTTTTGATAAAAACCGTGTGTATGAGCAACAAACTGTTCTTATAGTACATGCAGAAATGATTAGCAGTCATCCCACAGGTGGTTCTGAAGATGAGGAGAAACCATTAAACCAACAAATGATTTCATCAGTCCTTTATCCACTTGTACATGCTGATAACATCAAACAACATGTGAGCAATGATGAAATAAAGGAGGTAACTTTTTACCTGTTTAGTATGCCTTGCCAGCAGTTTCATGACCCTGTCAATGGATACATGGAGTTGCACTTTTCAAATGCTTTGGTGCCTGCAAATTTTATCATTTTGTCAGCAATTGGAGGTTATATTGGTGATCCTAAGAATGTATTTAGTTAGTTTTCACACTTTTCTTTCTTCTTATGGATCATTTGTAGTGAACAGAAAAATTATTTACCAAACAGTTTGAGTGGCTATGGTGGAAGTTTGTTTTCACCTAAGAAAATTGTAAAAGTCAGTTAGAGTAGGGTCATGTATATAAATAAGCTCATGTTCAGGCATTTCAGTTTTCAATTTTCTTTAGGTATTTGAATAAGACTCCACCAATCCAATGGATAAGGCATTGGAACTGCATGATTCTTGGAGCTTCATAGGGAGGTCTCCATCCCCTGTGGAGCTAGATGTTAACACATAATATTGATCATGTAAAGGAGGATTTATGGTTTTCAGAGCCTACATTTAACCATATCTATAGGTATTATGTCATACCATCAAATAACAACCTACTCAGAGTGTGCAAGTTATTTTTGAGTTGGCGTTGCGAACTGGCGCTATGAATTAGTTAAGGAAGAGGGTTGGAGGTTAGGTAGCTTGCAGACATCTAGTCACCCTCAGACTACTAGAGGATAAGCCCAATACCCATCAAATATGTTTGTAATGGTAATTGTTGGTTTGAATAGGTGGATCATCAAGATGGAGAAAGAAAGGGAGAGGGAAACAAACTACATATCAGTAGGCTACACCAATGTGCAATGGAGTCATAAACATTCTACTGATCGAAGGCACTAAATATGCTCAACAGAAAACAAGATTATATGCTAATATATGGAAGAATGAATAAGGAAAACATAAGATAGAATGTTCACTAAACAAATATCCTCCCAGTTTAATAAATCAACAAATACTTGAATAAAACAATGACTCATGGGAAAAATTACAATAGATCCTTTGTTGCTTAGGGATCCATAAATCATTGGTAGCCTTTGATCCTCAAATATGAAATATATTAAAATAAGAAGATATATAAAACACAAGAATTAAAATCTGAAAATAAAATCTCTCATGAGTCTTCAATAACAATAATGATTACAATCATAAAATGCCCTCGGGCTTACAAATGAACACACACAAGGAAACTACCTGCTCCTACTCTCTCTAGCCTCTCTTGGCTCATGAATCCAACCCTCATCTCCTATTGTACAATGAATATATAGAAATATAGGTCCTGTCCACCTCACCAATTCGAACTCCAACCCCTTTCCCAAAATATAAACAACTACAAATAGAAAATGACATGTTTTAACTGACTTCCTGCTTTTCAGGAGGCGAAATTCTGAAAACTAGGCTTCAAAATGCCACTTGTAGTTCTCAACCTATAACAACTGTGTAAAATATGGGAGTGGTTTTTGTATATAAGATCATTCTAAAGAATAACCTCTCTTTTTTTCTTGAAATGCATCTCCAACTGGCCGGAATACGTGTCGAAAAAACATGTCTCAAACAAGAAATCATGAAAACTGGAAAAATAGGGCTCAAAGATTCTTTCAAATATCCCAATACATGACACTTATATGAAAAATGAAAGAGGTTAATTTTCTTGGGTCCATGCTTGATAATAACCTCCTTTTTATTTTTAAAATTCATCTTGGTTCACTTGGAAATCCTCTTGGAAGTCAACTAGTCAAAAATACCAGTTCACCAGTCTAGAACAGAGTTTCTACAACACATTCTGTAGTGCATTTCGTAGCACCTATCTAAATTCACAGCGCCTCAGCCATTTCATAGCGGAAAAGGAAAATCAAGTAGCCAAACCCTTCCTGACCTCCAAACAAGAGAAAAAATCTTATGGAGTACTTGATGGCTATGAGGTTGATGCTGGTAATTTTGAATTTGCACCAGGATGCTTGCAACCTATCCAACCTACAACACTCTTCCTTAACTAGTTTGCAGCGCCAAATCAACTTTAGCTTGCATACTCTGAGGAGGATGTTAGTTGATAGTGTTTGTCCCTTCATTTTTGGATTGGAAGCTGCACAAGAAGGACTACATTCCAAGTTTTGGTTTAACATGAGTTGTGCAAGCTACAGAAGAAGTTGGACAACGCCTCGTGAGTTGATGTGTTTAAACCCCTTAATTCTGCAAAATGTGCAAGCAACCATTTTATTAGAATTATGCATATGATAAACAAAATTTCCAAACCATGCCACATGTCTCTTTCCTTCTTTTTTTGTTCATGGAGATCATATCCCCATTCTCTGAAAATAACAGTGTCATGTTATCCTTGGCTGACATAGAATTTCATCATGTGTAGGCGCTTCCTTCAAATCACCTTCCCAGGTGACCACAACTAGAAACCGTGGTTAAATCCTTCCTTAGCACTTTTCTATCTCAAAGACAACCAATTAGGCCCTTAGCCCTCCTTCCCTCATCTCTCAATCTACATATGACCATGACCATGACCCTACACTTAGCTGAAAAAGAGCTTTTCCAGAGCTTCGGGACTTCAAACTTCCAGCCAGGACCAGATCAACGGTCCTCGTCCTCTTTCATGATCAACGATCGAGATCCACTTCGGGACTCCATGCTTCAGGAGTCTCAACTTCCTCGCTTGCCTCCTCCCAGAACGCATTTTAACCAGAGTTGATGATCTGCCAACGTGTGTCCTCCTACAGATCAACGACTGTGAATCGCTTCGGCTCTTTGGGCTTTGGAAGTTTCAAACTTTCCTCTTACACTCTCTCCTAGAGTGCTTTCACCCGAAGTCAACGATCCTTCGACGCATGTCTTCTGGAATCAATGGTTTATATGTACTTCGAACTTTGGGAGTTTTCGACCCAACGAAACCTGTCACATCTTTCCCCTCTAGAGTGCCCAGTCTATGGACTGGATGATATTTCACCACGTAGAAAAATACTGGAAGTGGACAAGTGGGCCAATTAGGCGGGTGCCACGTGTCACGTTCTAACTGACTTTTCAACACTCCAAATGATCAAAACTTACTGACATGTGGCACACATCCCATGTGTCCATGTCATCCCAGGTGACGCCCACAAGCCACGTCACTTCGATAATTCCAGGGTCCACATCACCTCTAAGTGACGTCATCATGCCCTATCACTTCGGCTCTTCGGGCTTCAAAACTTCGAGAGTTTTCATACTAACACACTTCCAATTCTCCCGAACTCCGAGTTCCCGTACTGGCCAATCTGTTGCCATGTGTCCTCCTGGATCAGACGACTAAAATTCACTTCGAGTCTTCACCTGGAATCCATGGATCTTCACCACGTGTCCTCCTTAATATGACGGCCATGTTTTACTTTGGATCTTCGGATTTCGGAAATCTCAAATTCCAAAACTTATCCAGCCCCACTGGCTTTTATCCGAAGCCCTGGATTTGGTGACGCGTGGCTCTCGGCAAATCAATGGCTGAGATCCCTTCGGTTCTTCGGGTTTCAGAAATCTCAAACTTCAAACCTCCTCGAAGTACATGGGATTATGTCGCATGTCCTCTTGAATCGGATGGTTGAGGCTTACTTTGGGCCTTTACCCGAAATCCACAGATTTATGCCATGTCTCTTCTGGATCAGACGACCTCAATTCACCTCAGATGATCCGATGCTTGAGATTTACTCTAGATGATATGGTGACTGAGATCTACTTCGGATGATCGGACGATCGATATTTACTCCGACTATCCGAATCTTCGGGATTCGGGAGCTTCAAATCTCAACTGAAAACCTCTTGAATAAATTTTTCTGGAGTTATTGATCCGCTGACACGTACCTCTTGGTGATCGACGGTCAGGATCTGCTTCGGCTATTTCACCTCCTCCTCATCCACAAACTTACGGATTTGTGGATCTCGTGCCACCTGTCTCTCTGATCCAACGATCCCGGATCTCTCCTGATCCTACAGTGGTGATCACTCCTAAATTTGAAGGGGACGGTCACGATCCTTCGAACCCCTTACAACAGGTCTCTGGTGATCTAATTCCTACGTAAATTCTGCAACAACATTCCTCCTGAGCTTTTCAACTCCCTATTTAGAGTTCGATTTGTAACCATGAGACTCTGACCAATAGACCCAGCCCAAATTGGCCCGGTGTTTCAACCAGAAGCTCTGATACCAAACTGTAACATCCCCAGCCAGCCAGAGGCTAGGGTATGCTACCTGCAAGCCCGCCCTTGGACTTCTTTCTCTTACAGATACTTTTTAAAATATAAGGATGCATAAAATAAAATATCTAACAACATGCACAGCAATATCCAACAAGCATGCATAGTCTAAAAGATTCAATTAAATGATAGTTAAATATACAACAGAAATGCATTCATATACATGTAAATGATACCATAACAGAGAACACTTATCTTTATGAAAGATGACACCAAATAGCTGCAGACCAAGGACGTTCCACCTAATCATAGACGCTATTGTTCCAAATCTCAACAACAGTGTCACCCCCGAGCTAGGGATATGAATCCACAAGGACAGTTCCAGAGTGTTACTTGGCTTCCCAAACCAGTCAGCACTCAAGCTCTCACAGGCTTTCCCAGCTCCCACAACAATCCAAGTACCTAGCTCTCTTCTACCCATCTTTCACCACCCAAGAGAATGGACCTCCACCCTTCTCTGCCACACAGTCTCTCAGGCAGTCCTTCTCCTTATTCCAGGGCCTCCAGCGCAACTGGTCCAAAATCTCAATGCTCAAACTCTCAGGATTCGCAGCTGTGAACAACGCTAGACACATGCCAATGCATCTCAAACATGTAAGCCTTAGGTCATGGCTAGATCACACCAACGAACACTACAACCAACAGTACCATGGCTAATATTCGACAGTTTGGTTCCCTTTCCCAAGCTAAGACATGGATGAGGATGGATCGATGAACGGGTAAGTGGGTGCATGAAAGTGTGTGAGAGGAATGAATGGGTGTACAAGAAATCAGTGAACAAGCCATCATTCGAACCCCCCATCAGACCAGAGGCGGGTTTAAGTAACTTCGTGGGGAAATCAAGAACCTCCTAGCCTTCCCCAAGAAGGCCACGTAACCAATCCCCTTCCTTAGACAAAAAGGGTAATTAACATGGGAATAAACACTTATCCCCTCAAGCTCCCTCTCTTGTGGAATCATAGCCCCCTATAACTCTAGTCCTTGTCTGTCTAGCAACCAATGATGTGTTTATTATTAATAATGATCAAAAAATTACATTTATTGGGCATATTGGCCCTTTAATAATTGTTTGGGCACTCAGGCCTCTCAGCATTGTAAAAATACATTATTTAAAATGGGGGTTCAAAACCTAGGGTGTTACAAGAACCATCATAGGTGATAAAATAATTTCTTTTGCCTCTAAGATATCGAAGCACCAATTTCATTGCTTCTCAATGCTCTTTTCTTGGATTTTCCATGTATCGACTGACAACACCAAATGCATGTGAAATATCTAGTCTAGTACTCATCATCGCATACATCAAACTTCCCACTACATTAGCATATGGTACACGAGACATATAATCCTTTTCTTCGTCATTACTAGGACATAAACCTAAAGAAAGCTTGAAATGTGAAGCCAAAGGGATCTGTATGGGTTTCACATTATTCTTATCGAATCTCATAAGTATTCTCTCCACATACTTCTGTTGTGATAACCACAACTTACCATTTTTACTGTCTCTATGTATCTCCATGCCTAAGATTTGTTTTGTTGCTCCTAGATCCTTCATATTAAACGCCCTAGCCAGCTGAGCCTTTAACTTGTTGATTTTGACCATGCTTTTGCTTGCCACAAGCATATCATCAACACATAACACCAAAATAATGAACATGCCATTTTCCAACTTTTTAAAGTAAACACAATGATCATATTCACTTCTTGTAAAATTTAGGCTCACCATGAAGGAATCAAACTTCTTGTAACATTTCTTGGGAGACTGTCTAAGGCCATACAATGACTTCTTGAGTTTGCAAACAAACCTCTTATTGTGATCTTGAACAAACCCTTATGGTTGTTCCATATATATATCCTCATCTAAATATCCATGTAGAAACGATGTTTTAACATCTAGATGCTCTAACTCAAGATCAAGTAAAGCAACTAGTGCTAACAGAACACAAACTGAAACAAGCTTCACAACTGGTGAAAATATCTCATGAAAATCAATACCTTCCTTTTGAGAATACTCTTTTTCTACCAGTCTTGCTTTATGCCTTTCGACTTTATCATCGACACCCTTTTTTAGTTTGTAGACCCACTTGCAGCTGACAACCTTCCTGTCCTTTGGAAGTTCTACTAGGTCCCATGTTTTATTCCTCTCTAAGGAATCCATTTCTTCTTTCATAGCTTTCTTCCATTGAGAACTTTCAGATAACTTAATTGCTTCCTGAAAACAACTAGGTTCTCCATCAATAGAAACCAAAGCCACAGATGAAACATAATCGTCATACATTGTAGGAGGATTCTTGACCCGTGAAGATCTCCTCAGAGATGGTTGAGGCACATCCTCAGTTTCCTAGATATTTTCTGCATCTTCATCCTCATATTCTTCTTATGGAACTTCTTCATGCTCCTCCCTTTCCAAATATGGTTGAGTTTCCAACTGAATTTGTTGAACTTGCGGTACATGTTCTTGTCTCACTTCAACATCTACCAATTCTGATTTTAAGAGTGAGGATTCATCAAATACTAAATATTTGCTTATGATGAGTTTGTGGGCAGTAGGATCCCACCGTCTATACCCCTTAACTCCATCACCATAACCAACAAAGACATATTTCTTTGATCTAGGATCTAACTTAGAACGTTGATCTTTAGAAATAAGAGCATAAGCATCACAACCAAATATTCTTAGATCTGAAAAATCACACGAATGACCTGTCCATACCTCTTCTGGAATCTTACAGTTTATTGCAGTTGATGGTGACCGATTTATCAGATAGCATGTTGTAAGAACTGCTTCTACCCATAATTCATGTTGCATCTTGGCATTACTGAGCATGCTCCTTTCTCTCTCTAGAAGGGTCATATTCATGCGTTCAACAACACCATTCTGCTGAGGAGTATAAATCGTGGTCTTATGTCTTTCTATCCCAACTTCCTTGCAATAGTTCTCAAATTCCAGAGATGTGAACTCACCTCCATTATATGTCCTTAAACACTTGATTGACCCGTCAGTGCTCTTTTCAACCAAAGCTCTGAATTTCTTAAAAGTATTAAATACATTAGCTTTTATTTTAAGTAAATAGACCCAAACCTTTCTAGAGTAATCATCTATAAATGTCACATAATATGACGATCCTCCAAAAGAAACTATAGGGGATGGTCCCCAAACATCTAAATGAATGTAATCAAGGATACCTTTGCTTATATGCCTTCTTGTTTTAAACTTTTGTTGTAACACTCATGTTTCCCCAGTTTGTAAATATAACTATATTGGAAAAGAGACTATTGCAAACTCAATATGTGTGAATGTTTGATTTGACAGACCTTTGTATAAAAGGTCAATGAATGTAAATCCTGTTATTTACTATAAAATGAATAAGTGTTGAATGACTGCTAGAAGGGGGGTGTGCTAAGAGAGACCACAAATGCTATGAAAGAGATGGTGAAGGGGACCAAGAATGGTTGCATTAACCTCCACCAGACCAATACTTTGTTGGATTTAATTGCTCACGATCAGAACAACCCTCTGACCATGGAATGAATTGCAATCAGGTTGGTAGGTGGAAATACCTCCTCAAGATTTAATGAGGGAATGGGGCAGAGAACCCATCTGTAAGGCTTTCAGACCTGACCACGAACTAGGAATTTGGGCCACACGCAATCTTGCTGAGGAAGGCAAGAAAGGAAGGCATGGTGGACAGAGGAATACCTGCGAAGAGTGCAGAGTAAAGAGACTAAGCTCAAGTTCGAGGAATAACTGAAAGAGAGCGTGTTCTGATCGCGGGATAAGGAGAGTAACCTTCATCCCTAGATATTATTGAGTCAGGAGAAGGAGAGTAACCCTCATCTCTATCTATTACTGAGCCGAGAGAAGGAGATTAACCTTCATCCCTATCTATTACTAAGCTGGGAGAAGGAGAGTAACATGCATCCCTATCTATTATTAAGTTGAGAGAAGGAGAGTAACCTTCATCCCTAACTTTCATTGAGCCGAAAGAAAATATTCAATCTCAAAGCATCATGGTCTAGCTCGGGGGTGGCCAATGGTAAATCCATTAGGATTGACTGAGCCTATAGTTGGGTGGAAACGAGCACCCCTCTCAGTAGTCGCATCATGTCTTATGGTTCTGATAAGTGTTTTCATGCTTTGTGATTTGAAATGGAATAATGAATGAATGCATGTATGTATACATTTAAGATTGGCCTCTGTATTGACTAATCAAGAGGTGTGAATGTATTTATCTCCTTGAGGACTTATGATTCTGCTTGATTTTCCATATGCTCCAGTTTAACCCTTGAAGGTGTTTTCCCCAGGGAATTACCTCATAGTTTCAGAGTCGAAGAAAGCCTCTTGTCACTGCTACCGTCTCGGTAATTCCACGAGATTACCCTGCCCTGTTTCAGAACTTAAGGTTTTGTGAACTAGGAAGGTGCTTCCTTCAAACCAGTAGCCTAAGAGACCTTAGGCTTGCGCCCACGACCTAACCAGATCTCAGCTAAGAGTAGAGCTTATAGCCCGAGATTCATCAGAGAGTCCATATGACCAGCATCTAGGAACCCTTCGCTAAGTCCAAAGGAGCTAGCTATTGATGGCTTCGAAGCTTCAGGAGCTCGAAGCCTTGGGATGTCAAACTTCACAACTGTCAAAATTACCCGAATGTTGGAGTCGCGAAAGGTTGTGAGTTGTTGATCTGGGGAGTCCGTTGGGGCCCCTTCTCGATCGTCCAATCGTCTGGTGGAAGGTTTCATGTATGGTACTTCATCAAAGTTCCACTTCGGGAGGATGGAGATGCTATAGCATCAAAATCCCCAAACACCGAGGTTACGAAGTGAAGGAGATTCATAGATTTGGGGGAGATCATTAGGAGCCCCACCTACCGTCCGATCATTCAGGAGAAGGGACCCACACATGGTACTTCGACGAAGTCCCACTTCAGGAAAATGGAGTGGAAGTGGATCCAAAACCCCCAAAGGCTGGAGCCGTGAAGTGACCAAGACCATTGATCTGGGGATCCTTTAGGTTCTCTCCTAGCCATTGGATCTACGACGTTGACCGCTTCGGGAGAACAGGGACTTTGTAACGTCGAAAACTCTTGAAGGAAAAATTCATGAATGTGTAATGTGGACCATAGATCTAGGGAACCTTTAGGTTCCTTCCTAGCGATCGGATTTATGATGTAGTCAACTCGACGCTGACCAACTTCGGGGGAAAGGAGAATTTTTCATCACAAAACTCCCGAACGTCGAAGCCCGAAGTGACAAGAGCCATCAATTTGAGGATGCTTCAGGACTCTTCCTAACCGTCAGATATAGGTTGTGGCCAACCCGACGCTGACCAACTTCAGGAGAAAGGAGGAGTTTGCATCGCAAAACTCCCAAACGTCGAATCCCTAAAGCGATGAGAGTTGTAGATCTATGGTTCTACGTGTCCATATCTCAACCGTGAGATCTGAGGGATGATAGAAGGTTGTCAGTCTGGAGTGACATGGTGCAGTGACGTCACCGAGTGTGATGTGGACCCAAGTGTGACATGCCATGTGTCACTCGGATACATGTGTATCACATACCCTATAGACCCATTGAAATGTGACACGTGTCACCCCTGACCCTTAAACATGTCAATCCCTGGTACGAACCCGCCTAGCCAAAGTGGTAAGTAAAGTGACCAGAACTCCAGGAGTCTAGGACTTCAGAATCTGGAGGAATTAGGGTGTAGTACGAAGAGAGACCAAAAGGCACGAAGGTCGAAATCATGTGGCAAGCTCATGGGACTTCGACAGTTCAAGACTTTCGAAGATGTTGTGCGTAGATGGTAAAAAGGTGTTCAATGTCGAAGTGCCAAAGTGTCGAATTCTCTGCAAGCCTGTGTATTAGATGATGGTTAAGACATTCATTGGATTGGTTGATGGATGGACCTTCCCTACAGTAGGTAGGAACCTAGAGATGGTACAAATGAGATGAAGCTACGTGGGGATGCATGTCAGAAGATCCGACACTCCAAAAGGATTTCACTCTAGAGGTTTGTGTGTGTGAAGACTCGGGAACTACTGAAGCCCAGGGTATCGAAGTGAATCAGAGTCATTAATTATATGAGTACACGTGGCATCGGATTGTGAACTTTGGAGATTTGTCACTCCAGAGGTTTTGTGGAGAAGCGGTTGGGAACTCGCCGAAGCGTCTGAGCCATAAGTTTCGGTGGGTCGTTGATCTAGAAAGGAAGAAGGGATCGTTGATCCCTCTCATGTCATTTCATAACTTCGCCAGTTCGGATTTCAAGAGAGTTGTCAAGTGGTGAAGTGAAAAAACCTAAAGCCCAAAGTTTCGACGCACCCTTTGAGTAGGCGTCGGGTCACAACACGAGGTCATATGAAGGAAGCGGCCTAGCATGGAAAGCTAGCACATGTTGTTCAAACTCTTCAAAGGGGCCAGGAAAGAGTCTCCGGGTTTGGAAGAACATGCACTTTGGAGAAAGGGGGACCTATGAAGATTTATTTGGGTCCCAGTAGGGGCTCGAAGAGTCGATTTGACTCAAGTGATTAAATGATCCTAGACCGGTAGGTCACGCATTTGGAGAGTTCTGGATGAGAAGGATGTGATAGAAATCCTGGAATTAGTATTTGAGAGAGTTAAAGAAAACAAAATTATGATGCCCCACCCCTTTAAAGAGAATTTAGGGGTTGGGTGTGTTACATCTGTCTACACTATTTTCCAAAGACACAATACTTGCAGAAATTCAAATTCAGAAACTTCAAACTTGGAAGTGACTTACGATCAACCAATACCTTAAGCCCTTTCTCGCTCATATGACCCAAACGTTGATGCCATAAACAAACAGAGTCACTTGCATCTTCAGATTCTACCACTTCTTTATTTACTTCTGTCCTTCCTTCAAGTTGATAAAGGTTCCTGATCCTCTTTTCTTTCATGACTACTAAGATGACTTTGGACACCTTCAGTACTCCACCTTGAGTTGTACACCTGTAACCAGTATAATCTAGAACTCCCAAAGATATCAAGTTCTTTCTTAGTTCGGGAACATTCCTTACATATGTTAATGTTCTTACAGAACCATCATGCATTTTAATTTGGACGCTACCAACTCCAAAAATTTTACAAGAAAAATCATTTCCCATCAAAACAACACCATCATCAATAGATTGGTAAGTTCATAACCAATTTCTATGAAGACACATGTGGCTGGATGCACTAGAATCTAACAACCAATGTTTATGTTGATGTGAAACATCACAAGTAGACAATACCTCATCAACCATACCTGAACTGGAACTTGAACTTGTTTCAGCTACATTAGCTTCCTTTGCTTTTGTTGTGGATTCGTCCTTGGATGCATTTTGTCTTTTCCAACAATCCTTCTTGAGATGCCTGAATTTGCCACAAAACCAACATTTTCGATTACTCTTATTTCCTTTTGACTTAGACCTTGATTTACCCCTCTGATTTTTCCCTCTTTCTATATATCGACCTCTAACCACCATTGCTTCCTCTGTTGAGGTTTCCTTATTGGATTTTTTCCTCATTTCCTCACACAACAAAGCTCCCACAACAGTTTCATAATCAATGGCATCTATTGTGTTAAACGACACAGTTGTGACCAGATGATCCCAAGAGTTAGGAAACGAACACAGTAGCGTAATTTCCTTGTCCTCGTCTTCAAACTTTACTTCCATAGCAGTTAATTGACAAATCATAGTATTGAAGATATTCAAGTGATCAACAATTTTCATACCTTCTTTCATCCTCAAGTTGTACAACTACCTCTTCAAGAAGATTCTGTTTGACAAGTTCTTTTTCGTATACAAACTATCTGGTTTGGTCCACAAAATTGTTGTTGTCGTCTCTTCAACAATGTTAAACAATACCTCATTTTCCAGACACGGTCGAATAGTACTAAGGGCTCTTGAATCCAGATCCTCCCAATCCTCATATTTCATGCTTGCCAGTTTCTTTGACCTTCCAGCCAAGGCCTTTTGCAATCCTTGTTGCACAAGAAGATCTCGCATCTTGAGCTTCCATAGCACAAAGCTATTCTTACCATTGAAGTTTTCCACCTCAAACTTGGAACTTTGCACTTTATCCATTAGCATAAACAACTCCAAACCAAGCTTATAATACTAAGATTTTATAATGAAGCAACAATGGTAGTTGGAAAAAGGTTTAATCCAAAATATATATATAATATTTAAAAAAACCTGTTAAAAAACATCAACTTTTTACCATTTAATAAAAGGTCCTTTAAAAGAAATATTTAATAAGTATTTTATACCTCATAAAATGGTCGACCTTTCCTTTTAATAAAACACCCTTTCACCTTTATTAAAACATCTGCCTCACTCACGACCATGACCCTTTTTGAATAATACAAAAAAACCCTTCAAACCATGTTAATGGATCAAAAATTTTCCTTTAATTTTTTTTTTTGTGAAGATCGTCGCACCTTGTATGAGGATCACCCATGACGATTCCTAATCGTTGCACTTTGTTAGTGGAAAGCCTGCGACGATTTGCACCCAAATCACCAAACCTTGTCAAACTGGGACCTGTGACGATGTCGCACTGTGTACAACTCACGATCGTCACACTTTGCCACAGGGACATTGAACCCACGATGATGTAATAAAACCCGTCCTCGGCTGATCCACTTCACTAGGCTTGGTTAAACTGCTCTTCGATCCAGCGACCAGATTCTCTTCTCTTTCGCTCTCTGCTCCTTCAACTCTGAGTTTTGATACCACTTGTTAGGCAGCGAAAGCAAAACATATCATATAACAGAGCATAAAATAAGAAATATCAAACACACATTAAACCAAACACATCAATCATACACTTGACACGGTGATTTATGTGGAAACCCAATGAGGGAAAAAACCACGGAAAATGATAATCGGTATTCTTCTTATTCAAGGGAGAATTACAATAGCCTTGCTAGGCATATAACCATCCTCTCCTCACACACTGTATCGCTTGCACTCACATTGTACTCCACCTCTATGGGTATGCTCACATATATAACATCTATCACTCAATTATACAAACTGATCATGAATAGATCACATAGTTACACCAACAGCTCATAAATATATTGCATGCATGGGAATATGCATGTGCATGTGCATGCATGAGGAAAATAGTTGGCATGTTTCCAACATCTAGAAGTACAACAAGAATCAATATGGGTAAGAAAATGGAGTTTCATAGTCTACCTATATAGCAGCATTGACAGAAGAGAATCAAATTAACAACACACTCAGAAATCTTTTCGAGATCTTCCTGTCGGCTAATTTTCCAAAAAGAAGACCGCTCTCGGATAAATTAAATAAAAAAGCACTAGTTCTCTGGTTGCAATCCCAAGTGGGGTAAAATTAGTGAGAAAAAAGACTGCGCTGCCATAAATTATTCAAAACGCATTCTCAGAAATCTTTTCGAGATCTTCCCGTGGGCTAATTTAAAAAAAAAAAGACCGCACTCAGCTAAATTAAAGAAAAAGGCACTAGTTGTCTACTTGAAGTTTGAATAAATGGGACTATGACTGAGAAACAATAAACAATGATGCTAAATGGGGCTGTTACTGTGAAAATTAAGAAAATAACACGACATTTCATTCAAATCAATTACAAAGTATTAGTTGCATTCCCTACCTACTACTTTTCCATAAAATTAAGAAAAGAATACCGCATTTTGATCAAATCAATCATATAGTATTGGTTGCAAAAATAAATCCACTCCCTACCTTCCTACTTTTCCATGTGTAGGAAGGAAATCCACTTCAATCCTAATGATTACAACTTGTTGCTTGAAATCATGGATGTGTGTGGGAGGCCTGGACGGTACTCAAAAAAATTAAATCTTACCGTCTGTCTGTTTGAAGTTTGAATAAATGAGAAACAATAAAATCAATCAGCAAAAGACCGTACTCACATAAAATTAATCAAAAGGCATTCTCAGAAATATTTTGGAGATCTTCTCGTTGGCTAATTTTCCATCTGTTTGAAGTTTGAATAAATAAGACTTACTTTTAAACAATAAACAATAACGGATCAGTGATAAAATTTTTGAAGGGTTGGTATTAATTTCAATTGGAAGAGTATATAATCATCCAACCCTTTAAAGATGAAAAGTTAAAAAAATAATTGTACTTCAATTGACAAGTGTACATTAAGTAAACCTGTCATAAAAATAATTGCAAAAATAAAATATCATCCTTCCAAATCTTTACAATCTTAAAAATTTTAAAAATGGTTACATCA